>JAQGBH010000426.1:0-52097 GCA_034698265.1 Sminthurinus aureus | reverse complement strand
ACAACTTTTTACAAAATTATTATCATGTCACAAAACTTGTGTGTATTACTCTGCCTAGAGAATCAAGTACATTCAAATTTTTTTCAGGAGGATCCGGACCAGTTTGAAATTTTCCACACTTTTTCAAGGGAATCGCCTGGGATGCAAAATTAAAAAAGCAACTTTTGGCAGGCCTTAATAATGTATAATGGAAAAAAATCTAAATATATAACTTGATTTGATGTAAATACGAATTACGAATACATATACGTACAGTTGATAAACTTGTCATTGCCAAGTTGTCAACAACTTAAAACTTTTCACCATTTTAGCATTTATTGCTTCGAGTTTATAGTTGACTGTATTTTCAAGTACAGATTACAGATGACAGAGAAAGCTTAGAAAATCGTTGAATACAAAATACAAATAATTTTTATAGTTTTGTTTACACTTTACACTTTACTTATTTGCAGAATAGAGACGCACGTCCATTCAATAAGTCATCATCTCAAATCTCAATACTTGTTTTACATTATGTTACATGTATGTGAAGATTGGAGATGTTTACGATTTACGATGCAGCTGCCGTGTGTCCTGCAACATGCAACATATATGCAACTGTCGAATTCATCCATAATCATTGAAAAGAAAAGCGTGAACTAAAACTAAATTTATATTGAAAGTGTTAATTCGGTTGGTGTTTAATGGTTGAAACAGTAAAATGGATGAAATTTCAAAGTACACAGAGAATTTGGGGAACTTGTTTGTTTTTGTTTTTCTGTTTTCTGACTTTTATGTTTACAATTTACAGCTTTCATCGAAAAAACTCATCTGTCATTCATGTCTCGAGTCTAGAATAAACATGCGTACGCGTAGTTGGAGCTTAGAGAAACGAAGGCATGTCGATGGAAGATCAAATCAACGAAACAGAGAGAAACCCTAATTACTCATTTGTTGATTTCTGATCCTGATGATGTTGAATGTTGACTACCATTTGGCAAGCTGTCAAAATTTCAATTAAAATTAACGCACTACACACGCACTACTTGTGTTTTGGGTGGTGAGTGGTGAGTTAAATCTAATTTTGGTGTTGTAAATGATATTTCGCTCGTGTATAAAGTATAAAGTTTAAAAATATAACTGTAGTTTCAGTTGTGCATTTGATATATTTTTTGGTATAATTGTGATGCCGAGAATTTACTATACTGATAAAACGCAAAACGCATTTAAAGGCAAAAGAACGAAAAAGAAAAGACTTGGACTCTGATTTATAATTAAATGGGCCTGACTAAGATACGTGCAACAAACAAAATGTGTACAATTTTTTCACTTTTTTGTACGTATTTTATTAATAATGATGGTTATTTATTATCGATTTGGGTAGAAAAAACTGTCCTTTTACTTTCTATTCTTTCTTTACTCTTTACTCTTTACCCAATCCGGATGGGTCCAATAAGTAATTACAAACGCTGTGACTGTGGGGAAATTGAGACGAAATCCGACACGTACTGCTCATTGTGTTAAAGCGTGCATAGTGCATACCATATCCCATATCCCATACGCAATTCAAAAAGCATGTCCAATGTCCACTGTCGACTGTCAAGATCTTCACATAAAGAGATACTCTCAGTTTCTTCCTTGTGACAATTATGAGATCTTTGTTATAAAACATTGTTTCTTTTTTTGTCTAAAACACTGAGCTCATGTTTATTAATCTTGAGTCTTGATGTAAAATGTGAAATGTAAAACGACAGTGAAATGGAAACCGCAGCACTTTTACTTGCAATATTTCATATTCAGATTTTAGATGTACATTTTCTAAAAGATTTCATACTGAGCAAATAGCAAATAGAAAACAATAAAATAAAAGTCTATTTGTTCATTTTTCAAACAAATAAAAATTCTCATACTGCACACTGCACATCTTCATCTCTACCATCTACCACACTCCACACTCTACACTTTACCCAGTTAAAATCTCAATTATTCAATGACAATTGGTAATGAACAACAGCTGAATGTGGTAGGTGTTACTTTTTCTTCCTTAGTTTCTCTCGTCACTTTACTTACTTATTTAACAACTGTTGTCTGTTGACTGTTGAATTCGTTTGAAAAGTACACTTTCCGCTGTGATTTTCACATTCATTCATTCATTATTCATTATTATTGTTTAAACAAATAAAGTATTTGCTTTAAGTTGGTAGTATACTATAGTTGACAATCCACTGTTTTTCTATGAATGGTCCATTATTTTATCTTTTATGTATTACAGAATGAAGAGTAGAAATCCAACTTTTTATTTCTATTTTTATGATAAAAATGGAAAATCTGTACAATTGACAATAACACAATAAACAAGCCAATAAAGTACGATTACATATTTTGTATTTTTAAAAGTATACAAAATATTATGACTCAATCCAATTCCTATTGTTTTACCTTCTTCCTAGAATTTTGTCATGTGGTTGTACTATAAAAAATAAAAACAACGTGCATTTAATGCGTAGTCAGGAATCAGGAATCAGGAAGCACGAGTTTCGACGGTTAATGAACATCAGGAAAGTAGTAAAAGCACTATCAAAAATTTTACAAATGTGAGATAAATGATAATGCAAAAGTGAATAAAAAAATAAAACTGATTTATTTTATTAAGTCTTTAAGTATGTGTAAAATGTATTACAAAACATTTGCTTGTAGAACTCGTACTCTAGATTCTATAGCTAGATATTCTGTTTCTGCTCTCATCATTCACCGAAGTACTTAACTTGAGCTGATCTTTCTTTCTTCTTTCGTTCTGTTGCTCCTAATATGTTGTGTTATTAGTTCATTTTGAGTTAGTGACAGTGGATGTTTCATGTTTCATGATTTATTGTGTAGTTTATTAGACTTGTTATATTTTTATAGTTGAATGCCTCCAAAACATAATAAGACTGGTAACTATTATATTGACACGAATGTGCAGTGTGCAAGGTGTTGTGTCCATTGTGTATTGTGTATGCCGTACACTGTATGCTGTATGCTACACATGTGCAAATGATAGAAAACACAACTCACCATTTCTACAAATATATCTTTGTACCGGCATCCATTTGATTATAAGTATATTATAAGTTACATATAAAAGGCAAGCCTTTTGAGTTTTGAGCGATACGGATGCTAAAAAATGATGTGTTGTCATGTACTTTTAGCGTCTTTGTACTTTGTACTATCTGCTTCGTTGAACTTTCAATAATGAAGTTTTTCAGCAGTATCAAGTATCATATATCAATACAATATACAATGTAACACAGGTAGCAGGTTAGAGGTAAATTAATCCTCCTCTCAACGATTTAAGAGGTAAAACATTAGCCATTAGCCATTCGTCATTAACTATCCTCTAGAGTCTAGAGTCTAGAATCTAGATTTTAGGGAATAGAAATGAGAAAGTAAAGACATCTTCACTTATAAGACACTTCGAGCTTGGAATTTAGTGTAAATAGTAAACATCGATGACAGGATATTGTAATGATTAATGATTGATACGTGAAAACAACAGTATAGGATAATAATTTTTACTTACTTTCTTTTATCTTTCATCCTTCATACTTGCGTTCGCTGTTCAATGTCTCTACCTCGTGTCTCGATATATTGTGAATTGTGAGCGATCAGACTGAACAAATTATTTATGTACATATCTATTCATGTGGTTAATTATGTGCATATATATATTATGCTTGATATACATGTATATTATGGATTATAGGTGCACCAAGAGTAAAACTTATATGAAATGAAAATGATACATACGTTTGCACTTGTACTTGTACAAAGTCTGTAGTATATAGTCAACAGTGAATGTCATTTTAAATAGCTAGCAATATAAGTATTTTTTGTACACATGTTTATACACAATACAAAAGGTAATAAAAATACATACAGATGAATCTACAAAAGATCATTTGTTGAATTTAGGATTTGAGGCTACAAGTACAAAGTACAAAGTAGAAATACCAAATACCAAATAAAGAATTTTTTCCGGTGTTTAAGAAAAGCAAAAAACCTTCAATACAAATACATCAAACAAAATATAAAGTTCATTCTCCTCTCTCGACTCTCTACACTCTACATTCTAGATCCTACACTCTCCACTATCCACTCGTCCAAATTTACCCATACAGAATCGTCTGTCTATCTGTAATAATAATTGCTCATTTGTAACCTGACCATAATAAAGAAACAGATTTGCTACCTGTAGACAGTAGACTGTGCACTGTACATTGTATGTTTGTTGTGGATTGCAATAATATCACTTCCTAGTGTAAACAGTAAACAGTCTAAACTCTAAACTCTAAATTTGAAGTACGAAGTTTTACCATGTTTACATTGTATAGTGTACCTATATTTTACATTTTACATGAAGGTAAAAATGTGTGTCCACTGGTTATTTATTGTATTATTTATTTATGAACCAACAAACCAAGAAAGTAAATTTTGAAACATAAGGAACACAAAACAGACAAAAGTAGACTTATTCTTTTCATATCTCACTTCTCTTTTCTCACACATTCGTCTCATTTCCCAGGTTTGCACAGCATATGATATTATGATATGACATATGTACACATTGTACACTGCAATGTGCGTGTACGATATATGCTATAAATGTTCATCCACAGTGCACACTGCACACGTATACAGTATACAGAATGCGGAACAATGTTTGCAATAATATTAGACACATATACATACATAAAGTCGAAATGTTGGACAAGTGGGGAGAGAAGTAGAAGATGAAAAATTGACGAGCTCAGTTCAGCTCAGCTCAACTGCTCATCAAATATCAGTACTTCATAGTGTGAAACGAACCGAGAAGAAAACCAAAGTGGGGAAAATAAAATTTTACATGCTGTACAATGCACAACGTACAATATGTATATCAAATCTTATATAGGTTTATGTACTATCTATCTGTTATCTATAATGGAACAGTTATGATACATGTCTGATGTCTGCCTATTGCCTATAATAATTTCTGCATTACTATTATTACTTTTGAGAGAGAGAGATACATGTAGGTATGTATCAAAGGAAAGAAAGGATAGTGCGAGTTTTAATAAACAAAACAACATAATTTATGGAATAAAGATGTCTTCACATATATTTATACACAGAATACGCACAATAGTATACATAATATCTATATGTATATATAGTGTATATACGTGCGTATATGCAGTCACAATTAAACTTAGTGGTTATTTCTCTGTAAGTATACGTATTATCCCTCTTGTACTCCTTACCTATGAGGAAAAAAACCAAACCAATAATATAACGAGCCACCCAAATCTTCATCATTATAATTAATACTCGTTCTATATCTGTATATCTTTACTCTTCAGTGTTCAATGTGCAGCGTTCAGTATGTATATATGTACAATGTACATGGGTCTGTGCACTATATGTGAAAATAAATAGTATCATTTGCTATGTACTTTTTCTGCCTTCTGCTTTATCATCTTCATAAATGCTATCATGAAACCTTTGAAGCCGCGACGTACACAATACAACAACATGGATACATGTATATAATATGTATATGAATCTTCACTAATGAGCTTTATAAGTGACGAACTTTTTGTGGGGTAAAAAATTAGTTTTTCTGTGCAGCGGTTTCATTACGCATTAAACATAAATTCGTATATAATGTATATAAAATATAAACTATAAACAGGCATAACACAGAATACAGATCTTATTTGTTTACGGTAGTAAGTATGTATTATGTATTATATATGGAAGATCTACATACTACATATGGCGTATGGCATACATAGCTGATAGCTGCATCTTGTACGATGTACGACTATTGATGGCGAGACGGCAAAAGAGAGGTGAGAGAATTGATGCCAGCGGAACGGAAAGAAATCCTCTTCAATTGAATTGAATCGAAAGCTTTTTTTTTCTTACATTCTTTATTTCTTTCTGTTTCGTTTACTTTTAGCATTTTACCTGTACCTTTCAAATTTTTTTTCAGTCACGTGAGAACACACGAACGAAGGAACGTCTTCTCCTTTGTCTTCTTCCTTGATCATCTTTTTGGTTGTATTTGTATTTGTATTCTATCATATTTGTTCGCTCATGCCATTGGCCTCCCTTGTTCAGTGCATGTGTTTTTATCGGACAAACCAGTTGGGTCAAATTAAAATTGTGGACAAGTGGACTCCGAATTTCGAACCAATATCCATCCTTCGTTCTGTTCTGTTCTGTTCAATTAGTTTTTGCCATAATAATTAAAGTTAGCTAAATTACAACAAAATTTTCGTAAATATTTTGCATTTATTATTTATTAATACACATTGCACAGGAATAATCAGTAAAAAGTAAACAATTTAATTACATTAACAAAGTTAACAATGACGTGTAGTCTAGTGCCTAGTGTTCAGAGTTCAGAGGGGTCCAATAATTTTTTGTGAATGGTGCTGGATATCCAATTGCGTAGGCACAAAACTTACAATTAAAGGTCAACAATTTGTGCTCAATATCAAGATTTCAACCATTTCCTTGTGATTAGTGATTCATTACTATAAACAAAGTTTCTTGTTTCTCGTGAAAATTCTACTGGAGTGATTTAAAGTGATTGTGTTTGCACTGCTTACTGCTTACATACTACACACCTTGCTGGACTTTTTGCATTGTGGACTATATTTTATTGTAGACGAATGAATGAATGAACAATGTCAAAGAAAATTATAGATTAGAACTACAAACTTCATGAAATTTTCAAGTACACCTCAATGTACATAAAGTATGAAGTGTTATATTTCCCTTTCAAATAAAAACAGTGTTCAAGTATATAATAGAGAGAGACTTGTAGATTGTAGATTGAAAATTGAAATTGAGTGATGTAGCATACATTGTGTTTCTTCCCTGTATTCAAGAATGTGAAATGTGAAATACTGTGTTTTTATACAAATAAATTATGCATGAAGAAAAAGTAATGAAAATGAAAATGAGTGATGTAGTCTGTACTTCACATAAAATAATTCTTCGATCTTCAATGTAAATAAAGTGCGGTTTTTTTTTCACATAAACTATCGATATTTGATATACACTCCCAGTTGCCAATTACCAGGATTAAAGTGTTGACTGTAGAGTGTAGACTGGTAAAAAATCTTGGAAGGAAAAGTGGAAAAACGTGTGCGTACATGTAGTATAAAAGGCTCATGGTTGAAAATGGGTCAATGGACAAGATCAACGCAAAGCATGACGGTAAATTCAACAATGCGAGATGGACAGTGTAATAAAAGTCCACTAGTAAAACACCATGTAAAAAATAGTAATAACAATAAGAATAATAATAATAATAGTAATAGTAATAATAATAACTACGCTAAAAAGTACTCATACGGAATGTGGGATTCTAATTCCGAATCCGAATCGAATTCTGAATATGGCCAAAATAAAACAAAAGAGCAGTGTGCAGTTGCAAGTCTACAGCCACAAGTTGACAGTAACTATCAACATGACACTTCTTTTGCCTTTTGCACGTACACCAAATCAGCAATAATGATAAAGACAACTAATGTAGAAGAAACAGAAAAGGAACATTATCACAATCATAAAAGTGTAAATGTAGATGTAAATTTACATGTAAATAGTAGGAAAAGTATCAAAAGTAGTAGTAGTAGAAATAATAATCATGATCATGATGGTCATATTATTCCAAGTAAAAAATCATGGTGGAACTTTAACAAGGTGATTGTCAATACTGTTGTTGATTTCGTGACTTTCCCACAAATACAAACACAAATACAGGCAGAAAAACAATCAAACTCTCCTTCTCGTTTTCATCGTCATTCTCCTCCACTTCTTCCTTCCACCTCCTTTGTATATCACCTGTCGTTCTTACTCTTCCTATCACTCTTTTCCATAGTCACATTTACATCATGCTCCGCCACAACGATAACGACAACAAAAACGACGATGACAAATTTACCCATGTCGAGACTGCACCAACAAGCCAAATCCTTGAATAATTTCAACAAAAACAACAACAATAACAACAACAATGTGAATGCTTTTTTCCCACATGTGAGAAGAGTGAGAGCAAAACGTGATTTAGAAATACAATTACAATTAGATAATGACACTGCCCTTGTCGACAACAAAGTCACTGCTAGTAATAACAAGAGTACCAGTCATGTTTTATATGCCACTTCCACTTCCACTGGAAATGATAACAAGGATAATAATTCTGCTAAAACTCTTTCCAAAAATTCGGATTTTGATTCATCAACTCCCAAATTATTTCTACATCAAATCAATAGCTTTGATACTGCATCCTCTTCCGAATTCCGATGTAGAGGAAGTCATAAAGATCCAAACTGTCCAGAAATGTCAACAGCAGCTTCATCTTCCTCTGCCTCTTCGTCATCAACATCTGCACCTCCACCTCCTGAAGTAATACCGCGAGCGGAAGCCCTGATACAGGAAAATCCGAGTAAAAGTAAACAGGTGTATCATCCCACAATTTTACCACGGTGGAATTCCATCAAAGCTAATAAAAACGGACAGAATATTCAACAATCTCAAAATAATAAAGAACAAAAGAAAGGCAGTAGTTCAGAAGAAGAAAAAGAAGCAGAGAAAAAACCTGTTTTAGGTCCAATTCGTATTTTCAAATATGTGAGTCATCCAGATGAGCTAAAAAATTTAAACTTGAAAAAACGACTAGACGAATCATCCACAGAGAATTCACTGGTACCACAAAATGACAATGAAAGATATAGTGTAGGAAGTTTGGAAAATTCTGCTGGGGTTGATTCCACAACAGCGGCCTCCATTACTCTTCCATCAATCTCACGTGAAAACAACAGCAAGAACATTAATATTGGTAGCGGTAGCGGGAGTAATGAAAATGGAATAAATAAGGAAAAGAATGACAAATCCTCCAGAGAAATTGACTCGTATGAAACGAATAAAAGGGAAAGAGTACGGGAAATTTCAGAGGAATTGAAAAATAAAAGTAGTGAAAAGTCTAACACATTTATTCCAAATTCATATTTTGATAGTCAAAGTCAAAGTCATGAGCAAAAATCAAAGTTAAAGTCAACGTCCAGTGAGAACAAAGGAAATTCAGATTCGAGTCAAACTTTAAATTCTGGGCAAAACTACTCTGGCTCAAATGAGACAACAAAAATAATGGTGAACGGAACACTTGTTGATCCAGCTGATGGTTTTCGTCCCCGTCGCTCTCCATTTAGACCACATTGGCAACGCGATAAATTACATACACAGCGAGCTGCTCTGTATCAGTTAAATTCTCCACATTCACATCCGCATCAGCATCCACATCAACATGGAGAAAATCGGAATCCATTTGTAAATCCTCCCGCTAAAATCCAAGTTCATCCAGTACAATTACAAGGACACGGACAGTCACAACAACCACGACCTATTCCAGTTGTTGCCATTCCTGTTCCAATTCCAGTTCCAAATGGCAATGTAGGACATATGGATTTTAATGGTCCACCATCACAATCACCTTCTTCTCTTCCGGATGCAGAGTCTCCAGAGGAACAATCTTCATTCAGAATGCCAAGTTTTCTATCTCCTAAAAAGAGAAAGAAAAGACCACGACCACCCAAAAATCCCCAACATCCTCACCCTCACCCACATCAACATCAACATCAGCATCAACATCCACAGGATGGAAGAACAGCTGCGAGTGGACCACCACATCATCGCCCAAAACCCCGACCTCCCCCTGGTAGAGGTAGACCTGGAAGACCGGGAAGTGGTCCTGTTCCTTCTGTAATGCCACCCCCACGACCTGTGCCACGACCTCGACCTCATGGCCCTAATGGTCCACATGGTCCACACAGAGGACCCCCACCCCCTGCTGGAAGACATGCACTAGGACCTGGACAGAACCCTAACGGTGGTCCAATTCCCCTCCCTTTAAGATCTCCCTCCCCTCATCAATACACCTACCCTAAAAATGCTGCAAATATCCAAGACATCCTCTCATATTTCCAGCAGGAAGAAAATGAAATCCCTGGATCCAACTCCCATCCAAATTTAAAACCACACGGCTCATCTCAACAAGGTAATTTTAATACTGCGGCAGGAAGTGGAGGACTAAATGGAGGTTTTTCGGACGAACTTCGAGAAATTCAAGGCTCCCTTTTAAAAGACATTCGAGAATTTGCAAAACGACCAAACTTGTTGGCAAATGATAATGAAAGTAATGGTAACAACAACAACAACAATTATAATAATTACAATGATGAACGAGAACGAGACCAACATCGGGATCGAGATCAACATCGGGATCAACATCAACGGAAGCCTACAATATTAGTTCCCAGTGATGATCGGAAGCACAAACCTTCTCATGAGTCACCATATCAATCTCTTGATGACTCTGACCCGGCTGATGAAATTTTCAATCCCAAACCAAAGCCAGTCCGTGAAATGGTAGATGTTCAGCGCGAACGGGAACGAGAAGAGAGAGAAAGAGAGCGGGAGAGAGAAATTGAGAGAGAAAGGCAGAGAGAAGCGGAAAGAGAAAGAGAAAGGGAACGGGACAGAGCAAGAGAACAAGAAAGAGAGAGAGAACTTGAGCGAGAACGGGATTTAGAGAGAGACCGTCAGCGTCAACGTGAACAAGAACAGGAACAAGAAAGAGAACGAGAGAGGGGACGAGAAAGGGAAAGACAACGACAGAGAGAACTTGAAGCTGAGAGAGAATTGGCCAGAGAGAGGGAAAGAGAACTTTCCAGAGAAGTGAGTAGTGGTAGTGGAAGTGGAAATGGAAGGCCTTATAGTAGCACCTACAATTCGGATGATGGGAATTATGGACTTAAATATCGTCCAACAAGGAAGCGGAATAAAAATCGACACAATAATGGTGATTCCTGGAGAGGTAGCGACAGATACAAGGAGAATTATCGAGGAGATGCCGTTGAAGAGTCCACGATTGAGGATGAGTACAGTAAGGAAGAGGAGGAACGAGAACGAGAAAGAGAGCGATACTACAGACAAAAAATGAAAGACGAGGGTTACAACTTCAGCGATGAACGACAACGGTAATAAAAAATAAAAATATTATGTAAATTCTAATTTACGTTTGATATCTCTTTGCAAATAGAAAAAGAAGCAAATTTAATTTTTGGGGAAATATTTTGTACTTTTAATTTTACAGACCCATTGAATCTCCATCACATCACCACCAATCCCACTATCAAAATGAGCCCTATCGAGTTTCACCTCACAAGTCCCATCGACACAAGAGTGAAAAAAGTCGACATCATAATAAACGCTACAAAAAAGGGAATTTACAAAACTTTAGACATCGCTCCAGAGATCGACATCCATCCGCTTCCGTTCCCACCCCGTCCCCACCTGTACCCGCATCCTCTGAGATGAGCTCCTATCCTCCTCCTCCAAGACATGCCATTCTCAATCCCATGGATGCAGCATACTACAGGCAAAGGAATAAACCGATCGTGATCAAACGTCCATATTCCCCCTATCGACCCGTTGATGTTAAGAAAGTGGAGGAGGAAAGGAGGAATCAAGATAAATATTGGAACTCTGTAACCACTGTCAATATTCAAGAGCATCCACTTCCCAAAAAAACAGGTGGACATCATAACCAAAATCAAAATCAAAATCACCACCAATATCAACGCCAAAACCCAAACCAACAGCAACAACAAACCCAAAACCAGCAGCATAAGCAACACAGTCATGTTCATCATCAAACAAAGCACCATCACACTTCTCATAAAGCTAAACCTCATCGTCATCGTCAAAAGACCAGTGATAATAAAATCCAGCCAAGTTATACCATTCAACAACCACCTCTGCAAAAACATTATCACTATTATACGGTGAATCCACCGATTGTTCCAAATCAAAATCTAAATCCAAATTTAAATTTGCAGCCAACAAGAATGATTCCAACTACATCAAAAACCAATCGTTTTACAAATGATATTAATCAGAGTCCAGAGGATGAAGATAGTATTTTGGAGATTCATACAGGAGCTGGCCTTGGGGATGTGACAACAACTCCTGTCTATTCAATGGACAGGGAGAAGAAAGCTCGTCTTCAGAAAATGTACATGCAATATCTTCAAAATAAATTACAAGCTCAAGCTGAATCCATTAACATGTTCACAACACCCAGCCCACCCTTATCTGTGATGCCCATGTCAATGTCTGCTAATTTTGTTCCAACTCAGAGGCCAAAGAGACCGATGAGAATGAAAATCCATATTTATCCAAATGACCAAACTCAAGTCTTCTCCTCAGCAGCGGATTCACTCAATCCACTCAATGGTCGAATAAATAGTTTACACCATCCTCAGGTCAATATCAATCCTTATTTAACCCCCAGCAATAAAATTTACCAACCTTCTCTTACTCATTCGGATATTCATCGATCTTTTGGACACTTCAATCCGTCATCAACCAATTCTATGAATATCATTCATCCCCAACAACAAATTATTCCAGCTCAAACCATTTTGAGCAGTAACAGTAGACCGTCGGTGCGGGGTGGTCAAAGCCAAAGCCAAAATTCTCAAACTAATCTAAATTTGGATAAGAATAAAAATCTGGTACTTCACCTACATGTTCATCGGAGGAACGGAGTTGAACATGAAACGGACCAAATGGTCATGTCCGGATCAGAAATTAAAACTTCAACAGTGAAACCTTTAACTTATGAGTAAGCCAAGCTAGAAACTGCATAAGCGTTATAACTTTCACCGTATTAATATTCATGTTCTATAGGCTTTTTGTATGTCAAATGATGTTTGTTATTTGTTATTTGACTGACTGTGATTTAACTAAAAATGTACCATCAACTTTGATACTTAATTTTTAATGAATTTTAGGGAGATTTATCAGACTTCAAATAGTGAAAATATTCATGTGGCTCAAAGGCCATCGGATAATGAGCAGCAACAAGATCAAGAACAACAGTCAAACCAAGAAAATACACAAATGACCAGACGATCCTTAACCGTGGACAGAATTGAAGCAGTAGATAGTGACAAAAGTTTATCAATGGAAGTTCCAATTCATGAAAATAAAATCCATGATGTTTTAAGCACTCTCTTGAAACTCAGAGATTAAACTTGAGTTTTGGGATACATGCGAATTACGAATTATTAGTAAATTATAATGTACTAAATGAAACTTATTATGGGTATGTAGTTTTTATATTGTGTTACATTTCATATTCCATATGATTATGTAGGAAATTATTTTATATTTTATACAGTAATTATTAATGTTATAGTAGGAATGTGTATTGTGTATTCGCAATTTGTCGTGTGTAAGTATGAAACTGTTTCCAATATCATCCCAAATCCCAAATTCGAAAATGTGTTTTGTTTATAAACTTGTTATGCCTGAAGTGACTTTGTATGTATTAGAAGTACATACAAAATAATCTTAATTTCTTTCTACTTATGTTATTTAGAGTTTAGAATGGTTGTATTTTAATTCAACCATATTTTATATTTTTGTAATGGCGCTGTTCGTGGCATGACTCAATTATATTGATGTAACGAATAAGAAATAGAATGTAGAATATTGTAATTATTATTTTTGAAAGATTTTAAACCTTGTACTTTGTATTATAACTTGTTAAATAATTTGTTTATAGTTACTTTCAAATTTCAAATGTGCAATTTATGATTTATGATGGGATGCTCACAAAATGTATACATGTATAGTTTTTTGTTTTATAATACTGATAATAATTATTGTTAATTTTTTTAAGCTTGGGGCTTATGTTTTTTTTTGTCAATGAAAACCACACATCTATACACGAAATAAAATAATGTGCAATTTTATTTTTACTAAAAACATCATCTATTTCTAATTTTGTCTTTGTTCATGAAATTCATTCAAGAAGGAAACGTCAAAAAACGACGCGTCAACAGCTAACAGTGTGCAGTATGAAGTATGAAGCATCACCTTTGTTCCCTTTATACTGTAAACGGACTGCGACTACTGTTTTTTAGTACATGAATGCTGGCGAATGTTGAATGTTAAAAAAAAGGAAATCCAAAATACGCATACAATTATTTTTATGCAGTAGTTTCTATGCGTAATTTTAATTAATTTTTTTTCTTGACGTTAAATTATTGGGGTTTTATATAAAAAAGTTCATTAGCGAAGAGTATTACAACAAGTTTACTGTACAACAAGCAACGAAAATATATAATAGCAGTCAAAAAATAAAAAGGTACATATGTATAATATGCACTATACTATCTACTATATAGAAAACAGATCAACAATAATAATTTGAACAAATTTTAAATTAGGACATTACATAATAATTTTTTTGATTTTTGACTCATTTTAAGTGAAACCTAATGCTAAAATGGAAGCTATAGTATCAGCAGTACTTTTGGTTGTGGGTTTTTCAGTTGTTTCTTGAACAGTAACCGTGTTCTTTTCAGAAGAAGAAGAACTTTGAAACAAAGATCCTAGACCAGAAAGCAATGAAGTATTTTTCTTCTTTTTCTGAGACGTTTTACTCCTACTTGTTGTTGTTCTTCCGTTTCCTCTGACGAGTATTCGTGTTGCATTGGCGACTCTAGTCATCATTTCAGACATTAAACCGAAGGGGAAATTGTTCAGATCTATGTTGTTTTGGGCTGCTGAGCTTAATGATAATGCCCTAGCCCACCGTAGTAACCAGAGTTGGCGTAACCTAAAAAATTAGGCATTGGTCAAAGTAAATATTTTCCAAAAACAAAACAATAAATAGCGTATTTCTAAATCCATAATTTGACATTTTGTATTTCATAGTATTTTGTAGTTTAAGTTTTATGGGTTTTTTTACCATGGCCGTGTTGGTTGTAGTGTTGGCCTCCATATGATCCTAGAATACAAATAGAGAAAAATAACTGCTTAAAATTTTGACGAGCATTGGGTTTTGGATTACTTTTTTAAAATGCCCTGAATTTACAACAACGGCGTTCTCTCCCAGTTGAATGGGCGAATTTGTTGTACATTGCATTGTACAACTTGCACAATTTGTAGTTTGTACACTGTGCCATTGTACGTTTTAAAGTGTCGTTTCGTATTTTCTACGAAATAGAGGTGTACGTATATGCATGGTATGCAAAGTGAAGATTCATTCAGTTTGTCAGTAGTATCAGTAATGTCATTTCCCAATGAAGAACGTTCGTCTAGTAGACGTCTTCAAACGTCCTGCTGACGTCGTAAACGTCAGGCTGACGAAATATGACGTCTAATAGACGAACGTTCTTCATCGGGTTAGGAGGTGTCAATCCGATGACATCATGGACCACGAGAAGTATTTAGTTGTAGAAACTGTGAATCGCCAGAGTGGGTGCCTGAAAAGTCTTACCATAAGCGTACCCGTGGGATGGATATCCATAATGACCTCCTCCATAATGACCTCCTCCATAATGACCTCCTCCATAATGACCTCCTCCATAATGACCTCCTCCATAATGACCTCCGTGACCTCCATAGTGTCCACCATGACCTCCAAATCCATGACCATGTTCAACATGACCTACTCCATGACCGTATCCATGGCCAACACCGGCGTATCCATGACCTACACCACCGTAATAATTCCCGGACGCCGTGCTTAAATCATTGGTTTCCTTTTTGTTCTCTTCTGGCTTGTTCTCTTGTGCAGCTACAAATGTGAGAGCCAAACAGGCAAAAATAACGACAAGGGCCTGAAATTCATTCCAAAGAAACTTTTTTTAAAACCGAGTCTATATTATATTTTATATCACACAAAAACAATCACGGTACACTCAGCACTGTACACTATATTCACTAGTTTTTTCAAATGTATTGGCTAGAAATTAGAAATGTATGGACAGAAAAACAACAACAAACACTTATGACTTACAGCAATTTTGGCCATTCTGTCAATTTTTTGTTTGTGAATTTAATTTCACTTTATAAATAAATAATTTTTAGTCTTCTATTTTTTGTATTGAACTTCAGGATGAAGTAAATGAATGTGATGGTTCCTTCCAAAGTGTACTTTACTTTTTATAGTGATGTGTATTTCATGATTTTTTTTGGGTGGTTAAAAATTGAAATTGAGTGAGATACAGTTAAGTCGCAGTTAAGTTGCTATGTATTTTTTATACAGAGGTAAGTATAAAACCCCAACATACATAATTGAAATGGACACTACATTTGAAACAATTAATAATTAAACATAAATGTTAGAAAAGGGACCAAAGACCCAAGTTTCAAGTACATAACATTTACCCTTAGTATTTACTCATTACATAAGGCGTGTGTACAGTTTACATGTGCATATAATGAGCTAAATTTTAATGCATTCCCTTAATACCTTGGTATTTCACATAATACAGTAAGCGAGCATGTTTACATTGTTTACACATGAAATAAATACGCATAATAGCTATTATCACAATATTGTGATAGTTTTAGTCTCTATGATATGACTTGATCTTCGTCGTGTTCTAGTGCACAATGTACCTTAATTATCCTCAAGACACTCTCAGTTATTACATTTAAATCCGTTGGTAGTTGGTACTTTGAAGGTGTCAGGTACTGAATACTGAATGCTGAAAGAAGTTTGAACTTTGAGATTTGAGAAGCAGCGGAACCAACACTGTATATTGTATATACACACTTCAATCCTGTCAAATTTTATCATAAAAATGTAATACATGTAAATACATGACATATCACTAATACATAACAAAATTAACAATCAAATTATTCATAAACTTGAGATTAGAATAATTTATAGTTTAGAAAATAAAAGCAAAAGCACATTTTGGGCGTACACACTACATATTTTGTCATGTTAAAATATTATGTTGTGTTACTTGAATTTACATATTATGTAAATATGAATGTATTGAGGTGATAAAAGATAATAATATGCAAAATAATTGTGCTTCATGTTATCTCATTTTAGTTTTGGTTTTCTTTTAGTAATTAAATTATTCCAAAATGATAATCCATGATAATAGCGAATTTTATCATATCATTTACTTTTAGTTTTGTGGAGTACTGATAAATACATGAGTATCACGTGTATCATGAATCATGAGTAATACTGCTTTCCGTTTTACATTAGTCTGTAGTTTCCGTTCTTGCATTTTTCTACACAAACATTTGTAATCGTATGAAGTATGAATATTATATGTAGTATGCAGATAAATTTCATTTTGTCATTTTTAATTTTCACTTTCATCACCTCTTAATGATGTGTGTGATAAGAATGTGATACACTTACTCTGTTTTTCTACATATTTGGTCTATACAGAAAATGGAATTCAGAAAACGTTGTGTAGATATTATATATGTATTCATTCTTCAAGTACGTATTCACATGTAAACATGCACATACCATACACCCAAATAGCATGCAGTTTTATCTGATGGTAAATGACACTTTTCCAACGTTTCACATTCAATTTTACATTTGACAGAAGGTTGTAGGTTGTAGGTACATCTGTCATATCTATAACTTTTTTTTGCAACCATTTTTCAGTAACCTCTTGGTTCTCCACGGAAATGGTCTCAACTGTGCACATAAATCCATATATGCAGTGAATAGTTTATAGACTACGTTTAGTTAAAGTATGTTAAGAAAACTGTCAGAGCAAGACGAGCAACAACGAAAGCAAGAGGTCTCGTCAAATACGCACCCTTTGTATTGTTTGGACTAACTATGCACTATGCATACGACTAGCAACTAAGAGCTGTAGTTATAATTACTTTTAGGATAACATATCCCAAGTGCATGCATTTACACGTACAACGTACATACACTTACACATAAAGTCCACTTATTAAATGCACTGTGTACAAAATATAAAATAGGTTTGGGGTAAACATGATGATATATGATCTCAAACATGTATGAAACGCCATAAGATTTTACAATAGTGCAAGGTTGTGTGTGAAGTGTGAACAGTCGGAAATTCGTACATAGATTGTCTTAGTTCTTAGTTCTTAGTACTACATACGCATGTAATGTATGAGGTTTCCCTTACTCGTTTTTATAAATTTAACATTGATTTTGTCACAGTCAAAACAAAACCCAGACAGTGCTAAGTGTTACATATATATTATTTGGGCTTTGGGTATCAAATACATACAATTATTACATTTACACTTACACTTATACCAGTAACTAGTTTTAATGTTGCTGAGATTTTTGCGATTATTGCTGAATTTTTACTGATTGTCTTAATGAAACTATCAACTCAATATACCGTGTCTACTACTTATACAGTTAGATCTGTGTACAATCTATGTGTCTCTTTGTCAACAAGGAAGTTAATTTCCATTCTCAATTCGCACTACACTGATTATAATCACTATTCACTATCATGACGATCGTATGTAATTAATTAATAGATTCAATTGCTGAAACCATTCCATTCCATTAAATGTATGTCCCAAGCCCTAAACATTTAGAAAAGCATAACAATAATCATATAGATATTTGATTTTGAAGTACTTATGTCTAATCTCTAACCATTCTCATGCATCTAGATTCTAGATCTTGCTTTATCTTTATTGTATATATAGGCCGCTGTTTTTGCATTCTCGGTCTGTCAAATGCCAAAGATCTAGCAACTAGCAATAATATCCATGCTTATGACTTATGACACACACATTCCTATTATAGATACAGTGAAAGAAAGGTTGTATAAATTCTACAGTAGAATAGCCTTGCGCAGCTAAAGTAATAAATGTTTATCAATATTTCAATATTTATTTATTTATTAGTTCATTTTTTCAAACGTAGTTTCTTTTGTTTTGACATTTGTACAGATTACAGATTAAAACACATTATACTATATACTACAGATAAAATGTTTATGTGCATGTGATCAACAGTTTAGTATTCATTATAATAATAATATATTACATGACATTCATTTCTCTGAATGAATGAATTACACACTACACACACACATATATATAATACATAATTGATGTACAATGCACATTGTATATTATGGACATCAACTTGTGATTCGTGATGATTTAGTCAGAGAACAAATTATGTACTTGAATTATTACACCTAAATTTCTAAACACACAATGTAGAAAACGGATTAAAAAATGAATTACCAATTTTACCTCACATAGATGTGTACAGTGCACACTGATATGGTATGATGTATAACATATTATGTAGATGATACAATTTAATACTTCATATATAAACCTGTACAAAACTATGATAAAATACATTTTTATATTATTTATACTTACAAGTACTTATCCATTTACAAAACTATCATGTGTTCTTTAGATAGATAGATACATAGGTATACGTTGTACATGTACAAAATATTGCTGAGTTTTTGAATGCGTTACGGCTAAAAGTGGTTTTAACATGCACTTTATCTACACTTTATCAATTATTATTCATTATTCATTATTCATAATATAATATTGTGTATATATCTGAAATTCAGATTCTGAATTACAGATTTATTTATTATTACTACATTATGGCAAAAACATATTGATGAGTGAAATAAATAATAAATTGCGTTTACTGTATTGCTCATGCCACCATAATAATAATATAGTATCATCCATTACAGAAGAATAATAATAATAACTA
This sequence comes from Sminthurinus aureus, assembly GCA_034698265.1. Lineage (NCBI taxonomy): Eukaryota > Metazoa > Arthropoda > Collembola > Symphypleona > Katiannidae > Sminthurinus > Sminthurinus aureus. The sequence goes on along the minus strand of JAQGBH010000426.1, from coordinate 32,482 downwards.
AATACTAAATACCAAAAACAATCAATATCCTAATATAACATACAAAAGCTACAAATACATTAATAATTTATTATTTAAGTATATGTGTGTGGACCATTTTTCTACTTTAGACAATATTAAACTAACATAATAGTACACAGCGATAAATAATATACAGATGGAAACTGAATTACAATAATATTCTGCTTCTACAATAAAATATTACAACAAAAGTCTATCTGAAATGACAACGCATGAGTTCATTTGGTCTTAATCCTATCGACGTTACAAAAAAGAGAGTATCATAGCAAAATGTGCATAAGTAGTAGTAGTAGAATAATAAATATTAAAACATAACTGCAAATAACGTCTGTAAATGATTATTTAATGAAGTGGAAACTCATTTCCTGGTCTCTTTTTCTACCTAGTTACCTATATAATTTTTACTGATGAGTTGTATTCAAAATTACGTTAACATTTTCTGGCCGCAACATTTTTGTACTTTTAATTTAACCATTACTTAATTGCGGAACATTGTTTCTGTCAAAAAAAAAATTACCATACGTACGCAAGAGTATTAAAAATGAAAAATTATTATCTATTATACAACTAAGATTTTACCAATTCTAAGATTTCTATAATAATCAGAGATTAAATAAATGGTGAAAATAATAATAATTCACAACCATTTTCTTAAAATTGAGAATAGCCATAATTAATTAATATTCATTCGCAATTACAAATTCTGTAATCTTTCCTGTACATACAGTATGTTAAAAACGGATCCGAACTACAATAAATAATGATAATTATTTTTGTATCAACTTGGCGAAAATGTATCAGTAAAATGGTTTAAATAAAGTGTACAAAACGAGAGAAAAAAAACGGACGGTACATACTGGTTATAAATAAATAATAACTAGAAAACTTAAACTAACCATAATAATAATAGTTATTTTAGTTACACTCTCTCACAATTTAAATATAACTCATTGCATGCATACTATTTGTATTTTCTGTTCATCATCATTATCAGTCTTCTTTTCCATACGTTTGTTGCTGACTACTACTGATTCTCGGCTCATCGTTCTTGAGAAAAAAAGGAAAGGCATTTCTGAACCTATTTCAAACAAGTAAAAGTTATTATTATTTTGTTTATCGTTTTATTACATTCATCAACCGATAGCAGAATATACTATGATATAATGCATTCTTGTAGGTAATAATAATAAATCTAAATGGTATAAATAATAAAATAAAAGTATGACTCCAAGACTAAAACATATTATACACCAACCTTTTATATAGTTCTGTACGAATAGCCACAGTAAATTTTGAAACGAGGCAAAGAATAGATGCAGCAGAAAAAATAACATTTGTGAGAAACACTATGTAGAAATTTCCTAGCCATTCTATTTTGCCATAATTCCCCAGTAGATCAAAATTTGTGATACCTTTAAAATAAAGCATAACAAAAACATTGTAAATAATAACATGGTTTCAACAAGTTATAATGTTTGATATAAATTTTTAAAAAACAGTATCATAAATAATAAATAATCGATTGACAAAAAAAGTAAATTTTTACCGAGAATTCTGGCTAAGACTGGTAGAGCAGAACTAAGGACGAGTACATATCCACAGTTATATATAATATGAGAAATGGGAGAATCATTATATTTTGGACGATATTTACGAATTCCTGGTAAATGATATAAACCAATGACGGAAGTTGTCATGAGATAAAAGATTATAATGACTTCCAAAGCAGCTCCCCATGTACCCAGCACCGACATTGATGAGAGTCCCAATGTAAATGGCTAAAATTCAAAATATTCACACATGGTTTTATAATTATGTGTATATGTGTATTTTTTAACTTTTAAACATGTTTCTTTTTCCATGAGTGACATAAAAAATAGAATGTTTCAAAATATAAATAACAAACCTGTGCATGTACTGGTAAAGCTTTCACACCAAATAATAGTTGAATTGTATTCAACACGACTAAGAGAACCGTAAATACAGATAAGACTAGTAGCAAGACATACGCACAGGGATAAATAAAATTCTTAGTCCATCTTGAAGACTTTCGCAAATTTTCTGGAATAAAGAATAAAGTGAAACAAAACATTTAGTTTAACAAACATCTAGTTATAAATTGATAGATTTGTGAATTATTTTATGCACTATTGAAATTTTTTCTTTTTTGTTATATACATACAAAAAGAATTGTACGTAATACTTACCTATATCTGCAACTTTTTGTTCTAGCTGCTGTAATTCATTACTAATTAAAAGATTACTGGGTTGTGGACGCATAACTCCTATCATATTGCCCAATCTTGTTTGGAAGTCTCCACCACGAGAATCTCCATTCAGTCGACAATTCTTATTCTTCATTTCATTTTTGAGAGACTCTATTTGAAGAGTAGCCACTGTATACTCTTCATCCAAGTTTCGAATAAATTGAGGACCAACAATAAATTGACTTAGAACAGTAAACAGATGAGCAGAACCAGTTGGAGTACAAACTATATTTACACCAATACAAAACCATAAAAAATTACATACATGTGTGAGATTATTATTACCCGTGACATTTTAAAAGTATTCTTAAAATGCTCATACTGTGTAACTCTAAAACCAGCTTACCTAAAAGTAATAAGACTCCAAAAAAGGAAATACAAGAATAGATGAATGGTAATTGATTTACAAATAAATCAGAATCAAGTTTAAAACTAGTCTTCTCAGGTGTTATAACTAATGCAAGAATATATGCCATTCCCCATACTGTGAAGGCAGCTAAAATGAGTACAACAACAGCTTCTTTGATTTTTGATGAAACTCCCTATTAAAGTAAATAAAACACGCCCATAATAATAATCATTATTAGTTTAGCACATTAGATGTACGTCCAAAAACATCCATTTGGTTTACATAATAATTAATAATTATTATTAGGAATTTATAACTTATAGATCAAACACGTACCTTTTTCTGTCCAGAAAATCCTTCAGACTCAATAAAAAAGTAGGCGAATGGTAAAAGTAAAAATAATGATGTATTAGCAAATAGAAAAATTAGATTCCACAACCCTTGTATGAGCAAATCGTTGAGCCACTGAATATAATATGTTTTTGGATATAGTAATAAGACTTCATTGGCAATAACAGACATTGGGAGAAGAAGTGCTGCTCCCATTGAAATAGATAAGGAGAAAACACAAATCCAAAAACTGTATAAACATAAAGTTTAAAATAAAAAATACATTTAGCTTTACATTTTACATTTAATTTTACAGGTAAATAACAAATAACATAATACGGTTTAACCAGATTATAATAAACTCTTGTTATTATGCTGTATTCTGTATAAGTAAGCTAATATTTTACCATATTCCATAAACCACCGACTCAGACTCGTCATCTTCATCTGGTGACCTATCTTTCTTCTTCAAAAAACCCCCAATTATTCCCCAACTACATACGACCAGGGTCAAGAAAAATATCATAAAAATCTAGAGGAAAAATATATAAAAAAAAGAAAATTCAACTGTTTTTCTTGATTATGCATTATCTATAAAAGTAAAACATGTTTTAAAATAATGTAACTTTGAAGCTATAGAATATAGAATTAAGAACTTACGATATTTTCTCGAACGGTGTTATGAAACCGCTGGCTCAAGTCGGAAATATCATCATTATCATCATCATCCATGAATTAATTTGGATTATAATGACAGTTTCACTAACTTTCAATTTATTATTTAGTATATATTTATTAGAGTTTAGAGTTGTTTCCAAATTACAGACTTCAATGTTTTGTAAACAAACCAAATAGATTTCTGTATTTAGTAGAAAATAAAAATTCGGCCTCTCTATAATTCTTTCACTAATTTTAGGGTATTTGGATTTAACAAAACTGTGATTAGATACATGTCAAGCTTGTACTACATTATCCAGTTGATAGTTAAATGCTTCAACTACAGGATAAACGATTTAATTATAATTAACTCTCTCTAACCACAAAAATTCCTGCTCTCGCAAAAGACAAGACAAGCCTATAGAAAAAAAATATAAAATTCAAAATGACTCGTGCAAAAACTGAAGCCGCTAAACTCGATTCAAAAAAAAAAAATTGGTCCGAGAATAGAGAATATTTCCAATTTTTTAGAACATGTTCTTTAATTTTTAACTGTCATATCATAACAGTTAATTTATTTAATAAACTACACAGGATAAACATTATAAATTGGTCAATAATCAAGTTCAGTTTGTTTTGTATCTTGTTAAAGTGTCGTTATAATGTGGTCCCGTCAAATCATACGCCGATTAAGGTTAGACCCTTGTTTCATCATTCATCATAAATACACATTTAACATTTAACTACAAAACTGTTATATAATAAATTCACACTTGTACTAATATATTATGATTTTGATTATTTGATTACTTGTTTCTTATAGAGATGTGGAACATCATCATCATCATCAAACGATGGCTAGTCGGTCGTCTCAAGTGTTAAATGAACTATTAGACATACCTCAACTAAGGAGCATAACTAATCCAAAACTGATGTGTACTTCAACTTCTTTAAAACATAATAATAGATTATTGTTATTAGGACAAAATGGAGTAAATACTAGTTATAATAACAGTAGTACTAATGTTGTAGTCCCTATGTATACACAAAGACGGTCAATGTTTATTCGTACGCAGGACACACCAAATCCTAATAGTTTAAAGTTTTATCCTGGTACAAAAGTAAGTTTATTTTATGTATTGACAGATATAGTAATTTGGTTTTATGTGTATTCTTGTTTGTTTTGTGATATAAACAAAAATTATAATATGCAATATATTATGCACTGGAGGAGTTGAGTCCTTTATCATTTGTTACATTTTAAATTTCATAATCAATAGGTTTTAGAGAGTGGAACAATGGATTTTCCAAATCCTGCAGCAGCTACCAATTCAACTTTAGCCAAAATGTTATTTCGAATTGAAGGTGTACAATCAGTCTTTTATGGACCAGATTTTATTACAGTTACAAAAATGGATGATGATGTTGAATGGAGAGTACTCAAACCTGAAATATATGCTACCATTATGGATTTCTTTGCAAGTGGATTACCCGTTATTACACCAACCAAGGAAGGAGACACAACAGGCAATGAAGCATCACAGTCAGGTATGTATCTTTCACAGTAACTATTATCATCTCATATGATAGAATGTGTTATTTTTTTTGTTCAACTGTATGGCATACTAATAGGGCTGTAAAATAATGTTTTATCTTTGTTTTGCCCTATGTTATAGATACAGAGGAAGATGAAACTGTTGTACTAATCAAAGAATTACTAGATTCACGTATACGACCTACAGTTCAAGAAGATGGCGGTGATATTAAATTTATTGTAAGTTCATAGTTCATAGTTCATAACAGCATAATATATTTTTTCATGAATTGATAAATGATAAATTGTATGTACACAAATGCATGCACAATTATTCGTTGTTCTTTATTTTTTTAATAATTACGTGTGAATAATCAGTATGAGACCTTTTAAATATTACAGGCATTTAAAGATGGAATTGTACAGCTTGAAATGCAAGGTTCTTGTACATCTTGTCCAAGTTCTGTTGTAACTCTAAAAAATGGTGTACAAAACATGCTACAGTTTTATATACCTGAGGTAGCCACATTTTTGTACATTAAAATATACTTTTTCTAAAAAATAATGATATATTATCAGCGTACATCTACCTATAACATCATTATTTTTTATCTACATAATGTGTTATATTTGATTTTGTATACATACAGGTTCTAGGCGTTGAACAAGTCATAAGTGAGACTGAAAAAATAGCTACAGCGGAATTTAACAAATTAGAAAGCAAACTTCAATCAAAAGAAACTAGTAATTCAGAAGAAGAAAATGATCCCATACTGAAAAATATAAGGCCCAAAAATCCAGAGGAAAAGACGTAGTGAGTTTTATTATTTAAAATTTTAACATTTTACTGTTTATATTGAGTACAATATAATACACAAGTTCTAAAAGTACCTATAACATACTGGATTGTTATAGTCCTGTTAATATTTTATTTATTATGTGCGCGCATGCATAGTAAATATGAAAAAAATAAAATACATTGTACGCAGAATGATATTTAATTTACCAAAAAATATTATTTGCAATAACCAAAAAACTCTGGTTATCAACGATAAATACGCATAAAGTTGTATACCGATACACCTTAATTAAGATTCATTGTAAAAAAATAATACAAACGGTATTTTTATTTTTAGTTTAAATAGTATAACAAAAGTGGTAAAGCTATTTAGCATTTAGCATGTTTTACCACTTGAAGGCAAAACTCAAATTGCTATCTACACAGGATCCAATCTGACTGCTGTGTCTTTGTTGATAACTTTGATAGTTTTCTATTTCTTCTTCATTGTCATATTCACCTAAATCCTCAGGCAGGTCTACTGTAGGTCTTGCTCTAAAGTCTAGGGCTTCAACTCGTTTCTTGAGTTGTTCATTTTCATCTTCTAATTTTTCAATCTTATGATCAATAGAATTTTAATCATCATTAGAATTAGAAATTATTGTCAAGTACTTCCTTAATCCATTTATAAAGGCTTATAAAGTGCTTTGGTATATTATAAAAGTAAGCTCGTAGATGTTTTGTACATATTATACCATATTACGAAGCTCTTGCATCTTAGCTAGCATATTTTTAACATCATCAGTAGTTGGTAAATCTCCTCCAAGTAAGGACGTTATGTATCCAATAGCATTATCTGGTTTACTTGTATCCTCATATAAGCATACAAAGGCTCTCACTATTGCAGCTTTGATTCCAGAAGTTTTCATTACAAATTTTGTAAATGCTCGTCTTTGCTTACAAAATTTTACGTTTCTTGGAAGCGAGCTGTCATTCTTGTCAATGCTAAAGAAGTCTTCCTGTAAAAATAATTCAATAGAAAATTAAAAGTATTTAACATACATCACGTTACAAGCATTCAAGTTCATTCTGAGGCTTCGAAATTTTAAATAGATGTTGGTTTTTTACTTCGCCGGGTAAAACTTGGACTATTGACATTATGTCATCTTCATTTTCCTCTTCTTCATCTTCCGCTTCGAATTCTTCAACTTCCTTTGGTTGTGTTTCTGGTTTTAGCTTTGCACTACCCTTTTTTGACGCTTTCTTGGACTTTGATTTAGTCTTACGAGGCTTGGATTTTACTGTCGATTTAGAGCGCTTCGGCATTTTTCAACGATGATAGATATTAGATATACACGTTATAGCGACTTCAGGCCCCGACAGTATAAAATCATCAGACGGTTGGATTGTCCACCATCAACCGGAAATGATACGGATCTAAAATCTAAAGTCTTATAAAATATCTTCCCTGTTTCTGAAGACAATGCAATGGTAGTGCACTATAGTGGCAGTGTATGTAGACGATATTGTATAAACTCTGTCGGTAGTCGGTAGTCGGTAATTGGTAATTGGTAATATAGATTTTATTCTGTATAATATGTAATGTGAATTGAAATTTCTCATTCCTCATTCCTCATCACTCATCACATATCACGTACATCTGTCGTTCCTTTCCGTGGAAACAGTGGGTATAGCTTAATCGTCACAGTCAGCAGTGTACACTGCTGTGTTCTGTATTATGTATAGATTGTACCTAATACTTTTATGCCATGTCTACAATACGAATTACGAATGCACAACACGGCAAACACATGCATACAAGATAGTAGGAAGCTGTGCTGTGTTTACTATAATAAGTTCTCCTCCCACAGTACAGTGATTTGATTCATAATTATTATTAAATCGTTATGCGTACTCAAGTCCTATTCCACATTTTCTCAGTCTCGAGTACTTTTACAAAACAACAAACAACATAGTTCACCGGCAGAAAAAGGCATCGTTTGGTTCTTGAACCTTTGTTGTTGTGCACAATGTGATAACAAGATGTTACACTTCTTGTAGCTTGTAGTATCATGTAAAATCATAACATTGAAATTGAAAGTGAGAAAGGATGATGGTAATCTATATACATATTATATGCATTGTAGACATAAGCCGGATGAGAAATTTCTGAAATTAAATAAATAATGTTACAAACTAAAAACACTGCATTGAACCTAAATTAAAATGCATTCGTGTAAGTATATTATGGTAATTTTATATGGGAATACGTAATGAGTGAGAGGATTTTCTAACATTTCTCTGAAATTGTTATTATTATACATTATACTTGCTTGTATTGTACATTGTGTATCATAATATTGTACAATTGTATGGTACAATATTACTCTTATGTATGCTCTTATGTATCAAGTATGATGAGGGTGCGAAAACTCTAAAGTTTTTTTAACCATTCCATTCTTAATTCTTATCATAAGTGTCTCAATTCTTTTCCTGTCACATAATACATAATCATATACATTAGTCTACTATTGTGTATTAGGTCTTCAATCTTCACACAACAGTACAAATTTGAAGTGCTCAACATTTAAATTTGTACAATGTGCATGCCACATGCCGAATGAAAACACAGATAAATTGTTTCATGTGCTTACACTCTCTCGTTATTAGTACCTCCTTTAGAAACTTTGTCCATGGTAGTCATTCAAAGTTGTAATCAAACGAAATTTCTCTTTTTATTCTTTACATCTTATTTTACAATATTCCAATACAATTTATTCTTGTAGACTTCAGTTTTCATTCATTCCTGCTATTTCCAAGATCGATTTATTCTCGATTTTTTCAGGCCATGTGTTTTCTTTAAATCTAACTAATTAGTGAATTTTGAAGCCAGGTGGTATTTTATATACTATTCTATAATATGCATACTGCAGCTTATATTTAAACAAAAAAAGTTATTCTCAAATCTCAAATCCTGTGTATGAAAAAGCAAGAAAGTGTCCAACTTAATCATACACAAATTTATGTACGAATAAAATGATACCAAATGGACAGCGTACAGACCACGTGTAAAGGTATAAAGTAAAACGTACGACCATGTTCTGTCAATTCTGCATGGAATAGAAGGGCGTTTCTCTATATTTAGTTAATTTGATTGCAAGATGTTGTTTTTGCTCGTTGCATTGAAACTATGTGGGACATCATGATGTTTTTACATGCACATGTCTTCAATTATACTTATGTAATTGACATACAGAAAGTTATATAACAATATTGTTTCAAATTATAGGTATCAACGTAATACTATATAATTCAGTATTAAGTATGAACATCGTATGAAATTTTTATTCATTAAGATTGTTGAAGCATACTGAGGAAAGCCATTTACAGATCGATCTTACACGAACGTGAAATATACATATTACATATATTACAAATGCGTTTTATGATGGAAGCTTAGAGCTGATTTCGCTCTTTAATAAGTTCATTTTTATAGCATTCATGCATACAACTCTACTTCTAGTACTGTGTTAAAAGCCATATAATGTCGTACGTGGGCATTTTGTATGTATACATGTTGTATATATTCACAATTCGCAGTGTGAAAAATGAGGTATGAGGCATAAAAACAGTGTTTTTTTTTATTTCCATCCGATTGGTGACTGATTAAAGTTTTGTGATGAAGGTGAAATGAAATTTTGTTTTTTTTTGGTGTTATATATTGTACACCACGTGCGACGTATCTTTGATTGTAAATTGTGAGATGCTGGTTTTTTATTATTTATAATATGTTTCATGAAACAAGATTTTTGTTTCATAATCAGTTTTTCCCTTCATTTCTTCTATTATCCGCATAAATAACACGAAAGATCTAAAATCTGAGCATTCATAACACGGATAAAATAAATAAATGAGAGAATGAATTATTCAGTTTGACAGGTCCTTTTTTTCTTTATTAGTGTAAAAACGACGGCGAAGATGTATAAAGACTTCTTTCTTTCTTTCTTGGACCATATAACATATCTATAATATTATATTATAACATAAGACTAAGGCACTTGATGAAAATTGCAAATCATTCACAATTTTCCTTAATATTCCACATAAAAAATTTGTGTTCGAGAGTACACAAATAGCTAATCACGAAAAAATAATACTAGAAACTAGAAATAACATTGAGACTATCACAGGCTCTGTACTCTGTATATACATTCATTCTGCACTCTTCACATTTCACATAATATGTCCCATGTCTATATAATATCACAACAGTGGTAAGTAAAATAATTGGATGTTGCAACTCTTATGCACGACTATAATAACAATGTAGGATACCTTATGATTAAATGGTTTACAATTTACAGTAATAATAATTACCATTATGGTATTTTGTTACGTGCGAACAAACTAAGGTCGCACAATTTGTACCTGATAATGTAATAACAATAATACTTAATTCATACAATTATTACTAATTAATTTTAGGAGATTGTTGAGTGTTGTGTCTTAATATTTACATCAAGTAGCAAGGAACGCACTTACATGTATTGACAACATTTTTAGTATAGTAATAATAATTATTAGTAGTATTTTCTGTGGGTATCCATTATCCATTATGGTTAAATTACCTTATAACTATTCTTATTTTGGTACAAATAATATAGAGTAAAAAATTTTACAGAATATGTGAGTATCGTTCACACACACTTATTCCCATGAGCACTGACACTTGCAAGGCCTTTGTTGTCCTGGTCCTGAAGATGTACCAGTTGCATAAGAGGGTGATGCCTGGCTCTGTCCTTGTTGTTGTTGTTGTAAATTGTTACTGTTATAATTACCATTTGGATTATAATTACCATTTGGGTTATAGGCTCCTTGAATCTGATTGTTTGGACCATTTTGATTTTGATTTTGTTGTCCGTTGCCTCCGCTATTTTGGATTCCATTATTATTTGGACCCAGCTCATCAGTGTCGTTTGGCCCTGTACCGCGATAAACGTTGCCTCCCAAATCATTTATCTTGCAAGTCTTGGGGAAACTTGCTCCATTTGCAACATTTCCTAAAAATAATCCAAACAAGAAAAAGTTTCAAAATTCTGTATTCACAATGGAATAGAACATAGAATAGACAAAAAATAAAAATGTACATTATGCATGCTAGAAACTAGAAACAAATAATATATTTCATACCTCCTAGTGAATTATCACAGCCTGTGATATGAAGTCCATGATTTGCAACATTGTTGTTCAAAGTATAGCCATTCCCCTTGACTTCAAACAATCCATTTGCAACATTTCCCTCCATGAGACCACAGCAAGTATTTTCTTTTACAATGATGGCTGGAGCTTCAATATTTACGGAATTATATTTAAGAGTTGTACGATCTCCATTCTCCAGCACGATACCACCTCCAGCTTCTGAGATGACACAACTTTTGATTGTATTATCTGAACCTCCTCTCACTACAATTGCCTGACCAGTTTTTTCCACAATGATACCCTCGAGGGAATTCTTTGATCCTTCGACCAGAATTCCAATGGATGGTCCCGTGATTTTAAAGGACTTTAAAACCCAATTACTTCCTTTAACTGTGATCCCTGTAGAACCGTCACCAACGATGGTTGAATTCACGTCACCAGTAATTGTGATTGGAGTATCTGGAGATGAATCTTTATTGATGAAAAATTCACCCATGTAGACCGCGGGCAACAATTGAATTGTATCCCCGGGGTTTGCACTATCCAAAGCTGATTGAAATTCTCCAGGTGAACCGGGTTTTAGTATTGCCATTTGTACCACTTGGATGTACACGGCAAATACTGCCAAAATTTGTTTCCCCAACATTTTGCTATTTTATGGCTAAATATAACTTGTGGTTCAAACTTCAAACTACACAGAATTAAAAATGTATGGATAAAAGATGAAGCGAACGTTATTAGTTTGTTGAGCTGTAAGATGTTGGTTGATGATCAGTGGTGATTTCAAGACAAAGCGTTCCAGTCAACTGTTGTCCAATTTATAAAATCCTAGAGTTTTTAACAAGAATTGTGTATGTATGTATGTTGTGTTGAGTTTGGATGGTGCATAAATATGTTTATGCATGTATGTAAATGAGAATGAGTAGTTTTGAGTTTTGAGTTAGAAAATATCTGACGTCAGTAATTTCTTGCTCCCTTTTTTTGTTTGTGTCAAAATTTGTCGTATAGTGTTGAAAATGTTTTTCTTCTTTTAATGTTTTTGTTTGAAACTTGTATGTTTTCTTGTTATGTATACAAATAGAAATGTAACAAGTAACAAGAGAGAAAAAGAGAAGAGGATTAGACAAAAAATTACAAGTCGTGTCTAGTCTTTGTCAAGGTTCCATCTCTTCATTATATAGCTATTTATCTACAAATTCTTCCAGTAAAATCTCTCTCGCATGTGTGATCCTCATGAATCGCATTATTTCAATACGGAAGATTTTGTCCATTTAGTCTGGTACCTGAAGATTAAGAAGACTTTTATCATAGCACCCACATCTCAAGACAATACAATACAATACACAATATTCAAAGGCGTATGTACATATGTATGTATGTATGTTTAGCCACTAGCCACTGGAGTGTGCTAATGGAAATTTAATGTTAAAAGTTGTAAATATGTATACTTTAATCGTGACGGAAATATCAGCTTACATCATCATTGTACATATTGAAAAATGAAAAAGAAGTGATGTAGGCTTATTTTTAGTACTTCCTTGCTCTTTACCATTTACCATCGTATAATATTGTGTATATATTTATTTGCTATATTATATGTACATAATATTTTTTGGAACTCAACTAACTTCGTTTACAGTGTACATTTTATACTCCTGTATAATATAGAATATACCTGCATTTTAATAGTGTCTGAAAATTCCGACTGTAAAACACTGTACAAGGAAAGCCAGTTTTATAGATGTATTCTTTTTTCACGCTTTTAAGTTTCTGTTTATTGCAGCTTATTTTTTCCAAGAGACGTTTTTTCCTCGACTATGGTGATTTTTTTTGCTCACCGGTATGGTTTTCAAAACATTGCAATCATTGTGCGTACACTAATTTCAATAATAATTATCATATTTGTTACTCATTCCAAAATTTATGCATGTGCAAGGAAAACAATGTCTAAGTAGTAAATAATGATAAATAATGATAAAAATATTGTGTATTGCAAATTGATAACAACAATAATAATCAATGTGGAGGAAAATGTCCTCTATGTGAAACAGGCTTTAAATTTAATCAGTAAATTTTAATAAACATGTTGACGTAGGTTGTCTTGAGTCTTGACTCTAGAGTCTTCAGTCTCGTTAACCATTATGATTGTTATTGTTTTGTGTTTTGATCCTCCTGTCTTCTGTCTATGATTTCTTGTGTTGTTGAATGGCTAATGGTTAGTTGTTGTCCTCTGAGTGTTGAGCATTGAGCATGTACAGTGTACAGTGTACAATGTACATCTTTTCTTGTAGATACATGAGAAGCATGCTGTGTGTGCATGTGAGAAAAAAAATTAAACGATTTGTGGAATAGGTAATTGCTATATAATATATAATATCTTCACGCTTTTATCTGATCGTTAATCCTTTTGACCATTCGCACTATCATCATTCATGTAGCCAGTAATCAGTACACTACTGAAAACTAAAAAGTTGAAGAGAGAGAGCCAAATTAATGATTTTGTGAATAAAATTAATCATTACTAATTTTTTCGTGAGAAAAAATGAAAAATGAAGACAAATTCTGAAGAATTCAGTAATCAGCATGTGTGAATTAACTGTATAGCAAATTAAAAGTTATTTTTATTATTTATAGTTGTTAGCAAGTAAAGTAGCATATTAATTTAACAACTGCTGTAGCTCTCATTTCACACCCACAATTACTAAAAATGTGAGAACCAAAACTTGCTCCGCATTTAGAATTTAGGATACACTGTACAATACATAATCGGGTGTTTTGTCATGCTATGAAATTAAAAGAAAAATGGTACATCTGAACTTTACATGATGCATTTTATACATCTACAATCTACATAAACTGGAGACAATAATATGACTATAGACTATAGCTGAGAAGAATTAATCAATAGGTTATAGAATTATTACGTGTGACAGTTTCTCTTCCATCATACATGTAAATTTATCACATGCACATGACACATGAGAAAAGGATGGCTTATTTATTCGTATTCGTATTCGTATTTTGTATTTCATATTATACTTTTAAAACGCGATCAAGATCCTCTTTTTTATATACCGTAGCGCAATGACAATTCCTGTTGTGTTGTTCAAAATATTCCCAAGCAACGAGAAGAGCACACGGAGAAAGAAATCGATGCCTTTTCAATTATTCACATTACTTTGCTCACATAAAGGGTAAAGGCAATGCATGGGATTTGTTGGTCACAATTTGCAATATTTTACTTATGCGCAACATTTTTAGTTCCATAGTAGAAATGTGATACGAGATACGAGTGAAAGTTACGATTCACTGATAAACAATATTTTGGCTATATATAGAAGATAGCGCTAATTTAATCCGATTCGTATGACAGTCATTACGGAGCATTGTTTAAGCATTTCTAGGAATTACATACTAAATCCTAGGTCCGTGATTCTTTTTCACATTTGGTTTTATACTAGGTCATAATATTCCAAGATGAAATACGGTTTAGGAATTCGGCTGTTAATTTCTTTCTTAGCCGGAGCATTAGCGGTTTTGTACAAAGTGAAGGTGAATCCTCAACTGAGTCAAGCGGAAGTCAGTTCTGTTATAAATGTTCCACGTGAATTCTTGTTTGATATTCTGTCAGAACCCAAAAACGTCCCAGCCGTAAGTTTTCTTTCCTTGTGTCTGTTCTCTGTTCCTTTGTTTAAAATTATAATCGTAATTCAGAATTTTCACACATGCATAATTTGTCAATCTCATTTGTCATTTGACACTTTTTGGGTCTAGTACTTTTCCTGGGTTACAAAAATTAGTACTAGGGATAAGCGGAATGTTGTTGTGGGGAAACGATACAAAGGGATCGTTAATCTACCTTTCCTGGGACAGCACAAAGTCTCATATAAGGTTGCTGATTGTCAAGATGGTGCTTGGATGGTGCTAAAACCAGAGGTTCATTTTTCAAACAATAATTATTATTGTTTTTGTTACAAATAAATTAAAAATTACAAGCGTATCAAATCACTTATGTTACATTTTTTAGCATTAAAACATGAATCATGAGCAGATTTAGAACTTAGAACTGTCCACTTTTGTACCGTAAACAAATTTTCTTGGAATTTTCAGGTTGTATCGGATTCCTATTTCAATACTGAAGTGATTCTTATGCTCAATTCAATCTCGAACACAACAACACAGTTTTACATGAAAATCATTTATCATCGTAACTCGGCTTTGTTTCAGGTACAGTATTTTTTTCAGATACATACGCACACTTGCATTATTAATTAAATCGATTGTTTACTATATTTACTACACACTAGATTCTAGATATATGAACACTTTCCCCCATCGGCTATTTGTTTTGCCTTCTCGTTAAGCTCAAACATCTACAATCTACATAATATAATCCATAGCTGTTATTACTTTCGTATATATTTCGCCTTTTTCACCTGATTAATGAACAACTTTGACAGTTGCGCTCCATTCCTGAAGAGCCCAAAACAATAATAATTGATATATTCAGCCTTTTAGATACATGATACATTGATATATGAGATCTTGTTGCTTACACATGAATAATTATTATAACAGCTGACTTTAAAGAGTTTACGCATTCTCAATTCTCAGAAATGGTAGAACTACAATAATCGAAATTTTCTCAAATCTCAAATCGAATATCGAATCGTTTTAAAACTTGCGGAATTTGTGTTTTACTGTGTTTCTAGTTTCTAAAATTTTGGCACATTCAATAATTCATTCATGTATTAGAAAAAAATGGAAGCAGTCAATTCTAATGTACATAAATATGGACGAGTTAATACAAACTCAATACTCAGTACTCAGTACACGTTGCTGTGAAATTCTGAATTCTTTAAACTCGTACTTAAAATGCACGGTTGATTCTTAACTCCTGATCACAGAATATATAATATTGCATGGCAAAATACATTTTGTATTGCTGATTGATCGTCACGAGTCTGTTAGCAAAATTCATTCATAAATAATACATACATAAATGTGTAAGATTTACTTTGAGTTTTGAGTTGGTCACTGGCAATGACTTGCTGACTGTTTAATACCAAAGACTGATAGGATGCTGGTCAAAGTCGATAGTCGATACACGTAACACGTAAAGTGTTTCTAAAGTGTGTATTAGTGTTCAGTGTTCACCTTCCACAGTTTTTAACACATGCAAATACAAAATGGTTAACCATTGTACGTTTTACGTGGCTCAAAGAGACGCTCTCAACTCTCAACACCAACAACGAACATGTACTACTTAATTACCATCATTTTGTTATTACTTTTATCAACAGGCATGAAATGTTTGGCAGTCTATTATGTAGGAATTTTGTGTAGCATAATATACAATAATATAAGACATAAGACACAACGGCCTTCAAGAGTTCTGAATGGAGTTTTCAATATTTTAGATGTAATTTGTAATTTTCACATTTCAGAGAACTTGAGCGCTTTAGTTTGATCACAACATTTTTAGTAATCATAATTATTATTTTTATTATGACAATCTCATTTTATATATAATACATAATACATAATGATTCCTATTTTCCCATATAAATAAATACTTTGCCCCAATTTTGTGCAAAGGTGTTTTCTACTGCTCCTAATTGCATACTGCACACTGTATGCTGAATGCTGAATACTGAATATTAAAAAAAGTTTACAATTGAACAATAAAAAAATATAAACTGAAATATAGCACAGGATAATTTTTTGTGAAACAAAAGCTTTTACAATAAAAGTATGTAGTAGAGCATAGAGCATAATATGTTCTATAATTTAGAAAATTATTGATTAGAGTTGGATCAAAATTGACTTGGACGTGTGATTAAAGAATAATGTGTTTTGAATTTTGAATTTCAAAGCTTTTTACAAGATCAAAAATCCCGTTTCAAACGATTGTGTCCTGCATGCCTTTGCTGTTTGTTACAGGAGTATTCTGACCTGTTCCGTGTTGTGAATTTAGATGGGCACAAAGTTCATTAAAATTTTTCAGAGTACCATGTTGTGTTTTCTGTACCTGTTGCCTCTTGCTCTCGTGCAAGTAAAGAGTAAAGTAATTCCCTGATCAATTCTGACTACATAATACATTTTATTATATAGCGTGTAGAGTGTTGAGTTTCGAGTGTAGAATGTAGAGTGTATGGGTTTTTAAGTGTGTATGATCACAATTAGGCATTCTACGAGAGCAAAATTACATAGAAACAGCAACAAAAAGGATGTAATGCCGTTTGCCGTTCATGTGTTGAGTGTTGAACGTTGAACGTATACATTTTTGCATTTTTTCCCTCATACTTCATAGTTATATAAAGGCTCTTTACTTTTAACCAGCCATCAACCATCAAAATTATAGACATGGCTATTTTGCGCACAATTTACGAGATGAGAGCATTTTCTCGCTTCTGCATCAAGAATCAAGAATTGATGAAAGTTCAACTTATACTCATCCCACAATTACTTACAACTTACAACGCAATATATTTAAAATATGTACATTGTACATTATATACTATATGGATTGAAGTTCTGTAAGAGAAGAGAAGAATTTTTTTCTTTTAGTCGTGCAAACTGTACTCATAAATCACAGGAAACATGATAGTTATTATGCAATTAGTACTGTGTGTTCAGTGTTCAAATGATGATTGGAAACATTACTGTATTTTACATATGCACATGTATATATTAGGAGCTCAATGCTGGAAGGAAAAACAATGCTTCTTTAATAGTTTAAAAGAAAGGATGCGTATAGTTCAAACGAGTGAGATGAGATACATACATACATACATCTAGAATCTAGATTCTAGATAAGATCTGATGCCGTAAAAGATGTGATTATTTCGATTATATAAGTGTGCTATAAACAATGGCAAATGCAAGTTTATTTTTCCGTTCAGCTTTATGTTAAACATATGTATGTATGTAGTAATGTAGTAAGGGATTCCAACTGTACACTGTACAGATACTGCACGGATTATTAAGTAGCCGACAATAGTGACGATAATTTTTTGATTTTATTGAAGTTTTTCTTCCTCCCTTGGTTTTGAACACACATGCGTCATCATGAACCATACACCTTAACCTTTTGTAATACTGTTTTCAGTCCTCTTAAAATTCGGGCTCATGGTTGATTTTAATTTTAATTTTGTTCTTTTTATTTTAGTTAACACTGGGAAAATTTCTCTGGTGGTTGACGGATCAACAGCTGAGGCAAACATCCTTAAATGTACGTACACTAGCAATGTCAAAATGGAAGAAATTCAATAAAGGAAAACCAGTGGATGACAAGAAATTAACGGTGGACTTAAATAATAACGAAAACGAGAACCAGATCCACATTCAGAACCAGAATGAGAATGACAATGAAACAGTGAGCACTACTAGTGGCAGTACCAGTGCCACACCTCAGGAACTCAATTGGCCAAAAAAATACGAAAAGTCAGAACTGTAGCCCTTTTTCAACAGTCAACACACACTTTCATCTTTTCTCTTCATTTACCTACGACCTACGAAAACTGTGTACTGTCTGCTGTCTACTGTTAGAAATATTTATGATACATATGCATTCAAGAAAAATTATGTATGTTCCATTTTTTACATGTCCGAGTAAGAGATAATACCTGCTGAAAATTTTACATTACAATACACAAGTAAAATATAAAATGTAATCCATTTCAATTTAATCTGCACAGTCATCGTGCTATCTTTTTTGCTATTCAAAATGTTGTCATACGATCAGTGACAACTTTCCATATTCATCTTTGTAGTAAAATACCAAGCAATATAAGTATTAAGCGGTCAACATTACATATTGCATCTATGTATAATCTGTACGATGGGCTAGTAGCTAGGAATTGTGTTACAGATTCTATTGTTTCAACCAAGTATACATACATAATATTATATAGTATATCCACAGCAGAAAATCGGATTGTTCTTGTCATCATATTATAGTAGTTTTCGAGAGTGAAAGTTAACTAATGATATTATTACGTTGTAAGTTGAAACTTGGAGGGTTTTGATTAATTAGTGTTACTTCAATTTTTTATTTAATCTTTTACTGCTGTACACTGCACATACTATTTTAAATTTTAATGTTCGTGTAATACATATATACATAATATACGTGTATACAAAAGATCCAACTGTGAATTGTTTCTCAAAATTACAAAATTATATACATACGAACATACATATATATATGTGTACATTGTACATGTGGAAGATTATTTCTGGCATAAGATGGTTAATTTTCACACTATTCTTTGTTGTTTACTTGCAGCTTGCAGCTTACATAATAAATACAGACTTTTAAAGCACCTATATTCTATATGCAACTGTGTATCAATGTTTTAAATAATCGTGATTCATTTCATCCGATTCTAATCGTATTCTTTATTATTTGTGAGATTAGTACAAAGTATAAAGTATACAATATAGAACTATTAAAGATGAAAGAGCTTTTAAATCAAATCTTTACATGTAATACAAAATGATACATATGAAAATAGAAGAAGCATGATTTTTAATGGAATGAAAATAAAAAGACTAGAAAATGTTGTCCATATTTAATTGGTGCCTCAACTTTATTTCCATGAGAGAATCATTTGTATTAAGTATGAAACATCAGCGCATTTCACACGTACATGAGTATTTTGATTGATTCTAAATTGTAATATCCTGAATTAATATGATACGGTTAGTTTATATGAATTTTTAAATCCCAGCACAGCCTTTGCTTGAGGGCATTCATTTACTTGCTGTTATTTATAATTATTTAGATTTAAATGCTCTTAAACTAAAAACAAACCAACGTTTTGAATTACTTTCTTCAGTTTCCACCTTCAATATAAAAAAAGTCGGTAGTTACTGCATCTTGCAAAAATACTGGGGACTGGGGACATTTCATTTTGTCTAGATTGTAGGTTCTAAATTCTAGATTCATTAAACAAGTGAGTAAACGCGACACTATGTACATATGTAAATCAAGTGGTCAAGAGAAGCAAGTGCTAACTTTTGTATTGTGTATTGTGTATGGTGTACTCAGCCACACAATTTGCGAGACACTTTGAATGTGAAACATGTACAAATTAGACTAATTGCAAATACGAGTGTAAAGTTTATTATATTGTCAACAGGTGATATCCTAATTTATTCATGAATGGACAAAAAAAACACGACGGGGTATGAAATTCTTTTCATATGATATTGATTACCATCATACTGCAGGCATACACAGGTATATGAATTATGAATGTATTATAATATTATTATGTAACATACAACAGAGAACAGAGGGTATTAACTTGTGGAGCTATTTGTACTTTGTATTTTGTTTCTTATTGTCTGTTTGTCCATTTGAGCACAACGTAAATAAAAAAAAACTAATATTCACTTGTCTTTCTCTATTCATCCATCCATTGAGAGCTGAGAGCTGAGAAGGAAATTCGATACGTAAGGAAGCAAATGACAAACAAAAGATGTATATGATGTACATGTATGTCGTGTGCATAGCTATGTATGTATATATAAATACGCATACATTATTCATGATCCTTTTTTGCAAGTCTGAATAATAATACACATGATAATAAAATGCATATTGTGTCTACAATTATTATTATTATTAAGAAGTATTACAACAAACTTACCATCGTACATATAATATGGACACAGAACATACATATGTAGATTGAAGATTACACAGAATTACATGTATATGTAAAGGCGCATATAGAATATAGAATATATAGATTGATATGCATCTTGCTACACTTAAGACTTAAGTACGGTATACTATGATAAGAAACTGAAAATGCATTATAGCGGTTGGTCATTGTTTGTAATTGGTCACACTCATTCATTCGACGGCCAAAAAAAATCATTTCACTTTCAGTTGTCAACCTCTCCAATGATGATTCGATGATTCATGTAGACTTTAGACTGTAGACATGCAAGATGGAAGTCTCCTAAAGTTCTGCAGATGTATCAAAGAAAGTGAAATGAGCACACCACACAAACATGCGATAATACCTCATGATACCAAAATGTAAATAATTACATAATGCAATGATAATTACATACATCTACACTCTACAATCTACCCATTACACATTCTTGGGTATAATACACAATGATAAAGCTGGATGAAGCACACGGCTTGATGACAAAAGTGATCAGCACTCAGGTAAAAGTACTTAATAAGCTTCAAGTTTCAAGTGAGGACTTCATTAGTCCATAAGATTTGTCCTTATGGACTTTTCAGCAACTCTGTTCTCTGTTCTGTGCAAAGAAATATTACACTACATATTTCATAAATGATATGTAAAGATTTAAGAGTGCTTGAAATTAAAACAAACAAATAAACAAATAGAAAGGCAAATGAATGAGACTATTATTAGCAACTCAGCATGAATTTCCCACCAGCTAATGAATTATTATTTGTTGTGAAATGTGAAAGATGTTTGCATAAGTAAAAAGTGTAAATAGACACATTTTCATTTTTGATTTTGCATTTTATTGATAAATCAATGTTTATTTTAATTTAATTTATACGTAACACGTAGCAGTTTCAATAAAATTCCCAAAGAAAAAGTTCAGTTTCCTCTCATTTCTCATTATGAATTTGTATTCAAAATTCAAAAGCATGAGTTATCCTCAATCTTCATTCCTCATCCACAAAATGTACACTGTAGAATATGCACACTTGAGTTCATTTCATGAAAATGTTTGGTACAATTTGGTACAATTTTGAGTTTTGAGTTTGAGCGTATAGAAATTTGTAACGAGAGAGTGCTCAGCTCAGCTCAACTCCAAAAATTGCATGAGTGATTTAATGTATAGACCAACCATATTCTGTGTTTTATATAATTTGTATTATGTGCATCTACTATTCTGTATGGACATTAGCACAGTATGAAGTATGAACCACCGTCAAAGACTTTTGTTACAAATTCTTGATAATTAAATTGAAAAGTTCATCTATCACCTTTTTATATCTACAATAAAAATAAGTCAGCTCCCTTCCACACATGAAAGCTTTGAAATTTGAAAATATGTACATGTGATTTTATAACATATTTTACAATTTTTTGTTTTGTAACACAGCATTGCCATAAGACCATAAGTCCATTTACCCTGCACCATGCAATAGCCAAAAAATTCGTTTACTCTAGTTAAGCACTCTGCGATCTAAAATCTACGATTGCTATATAACTCATTGAGACATGATGTAATAATCAAAGTTAGTCAAACAGTCATGCTTTTGTTTCTTTGTTTTTACACTAATAACTTTTGTTGCTGAAAAAAAGTACACCTGGGTTTACAATTTATACGCTAAATGCATACACTTTGAATTTCATTGTGAGTTTGGTGTTTGGTGTTTGGTGCTTGGTGCATACATAGGTACATATTTCTTCATTTCTTTCCTTCGCACATCATATGCATGTGCGTTTTTTCGTAAACTTCATCGTTCATAAAACAAATAATTTACTAGACGACTGCACAACATACACAACATACATTACACACAGAGAGAAGAAAGAAGAGAGAAGAGAAAAGAGAGTAAACTTTAAACATTAAAGCTGGTTCAAAAATCATGTTGAAGCGGATACTCTTATCTCTAATCCTCTGTTCTCTGTCCTCTGTTTTGAGTTAGACCCAGCAATTTTGAACCTTTTAGAAATTCTGAAGGTTTACTTACGTAAAACTATGCTGGTGACGACAAAGGGTTATACGTTGTGCGGTAAGTTGTAAGTTGGGAGTAAAGAGTAGGCTCAATATGTATGAGTTAATTCGTAATTCCTAATTAGTCATTACAATTTACAATTTACCTACAATCTACAATACAAATAGAAATACGTGTTTGTAAACAGAAAAATATCAGGCATTATTGGGATTTCCTTAATCACACTCATCTACTTAAGTCTTGAGTCAACTTTACTCATTTTAGACTTACGACATTTGCTCAATCCAAAATTTGAGGCCAATGCAGAAGAGAAATTCCGATAAAAAAGGACTTGAGCTTTGTCATGTTGTGAGTCACTTGAATGTCGCCTCAATTGATGACTGATGACTGAAAATTGAAAATTATAAGTGTTACTGCATAAATTTAGAACTGGATTTCTTTCCTCTTTATATCTTTCAATGAGTCACTTGTCATCATGTATAAGCATAAACATTAAACATACAGTTGTATCGAGCATTGAGCATCGAGCTATTTTTTCACTTGAAACTTGACCACAATAAAATGACAGTCGACAGTGGACAGTCGTAAACAAATTAATGACAGTGTTTTTTACACTTGTCAACACGTTTTTAGTAATGTCCACACTTCATTTTACATTTTATTACAGATTACAGCTATAGCAATAATAGGAAAAGAGGAGTACAAAAACAAGTTGACCGTTTATCAAACATCTGGAAACTGAAAACCAAAATGCTACCACGTTGACAGAAGACAAAACAGAGTCACTAACTTGAGTCTCTAGAGTTTATAGTCTAGAGGCTCGAGGTATTCAAATCTCAACGGATAAAATGTCCAAATAGTCCAATAAAATAGGATGATACACTTTATAAATTTAGGAAAACATTAAGAATTAAGAATTAAAACCCCAAAGCCTACAGCTGTAGGTACAACACACACATTTTACATGTAAAGTGTCAAGCACAGAAGAACACATCAAACATCAAACATCAGATAATGCAAATGTACATCATACATAAAGTTACAAGCACATGTCATGTGCATCCACAATCCACAATATGCACATGTAAAAATTGCAGGGAATCACACACATCACATCACGCTCTTACTGTGACACTTTCTTCTCTCTCGTGCCTTTGAAAATTATTCTATTGTGCATATGAGCAGTGCGTAAAATATATCAGACCGTATAATTTTCTCTCATTTTGTATTCAAAGATTCCAAACTCCAAACTCAATACTACAAAAAAGAGCAAAGAGAAGAGAAACAGACCATATGCATATTTACAAAGTCTATATAGTATATACATTATATAGTAGAATCTTCTTTTATCTCATTGTCAATTTGAATTTTGCACCCAGAACCCAGAACCTAGTAAATATCAAATAGACATGTTACGATGTGTATCTAGATTCTAGAATCTAGAGTGTACAATGTGCATCTGCTTAGCAATGAGAAAACCAAACCAGAATCAATCAACATACTGTTTTTACCTTTAAGGAAACCAAAAGATACCACATAAAAATTGCACTTGTCATCATCATTATAATTTTTAGAGAAATCAGGAAAATGAGGGCCAAAAATGTAGAAGGAATCATGTACAATATATTCTGTGTTAGTTTAACCAGTAACCAGTAACTAGCTTCTGAATTTGATTGATATTCATGTGTTCATGTGAATATATGAGCTATCAAATATCTAACACATTCTACTGATATTTACTCATGAACTTTCTGCAAACACCAAGTATCGCATCATTTTGATTCTTGACTTGGTAGATCTTGATAGATAGATTGTTAGCTGTCAAGTGCTATTACAATTTTTTGTATGCATGTCAAAATCCAAAATCCACAGACCACAGACCAAAACCCAAATTCAAACCAAAAATCAAAAAATCACACACATTGACAATTGACAATTACCTGTCTATCAACAAAAACTGTAAAGATATGCAAATATCCCAGGGTCTTAAACCAATACATTATATGAGCACATTATTCATTATCCATTATTTATCACCAAATTCACCATTTTCACAATGTACTGACTACTGACTACTGACTAATGCAGGAGGAAGTAGAAAAATGGCAATGTTTATGTTTTATGTTCAACAGGCTAACTAACATACAAAATGTATAATGTATAACACAGTAATATTCTGGTACTGTAAACTGTGAACAGTAGACTTTAGCACAATAAAATACAGCACATACATATGTAGCATAATAATACTAATGACTTATGACAGTGATTATGGTGAATAAACAGGTAACAATTATTAGCAATTATCAATTATCCATCAATTTTTCACTCAGAGCGTTTCACCTACGTACATAATAATATTACATGTATAGTTCATGACCGCTATAGATTATACTTATACTTTATAGTACATATAATCTACATAATGTTATGTTTTGGGTATTACATTTTGCATTTTGCACTTTGTATAATTTATATTATTATGCTGTATCGCACATTATACATTATACACTATACAAAATATAAGAGAAATGCAAAAGAGAGTCTCATTCCATCCATGTGGAAAATTTGCTTGTCTCAAGAAGCTCAAAAAGCTCAAAAATCTCAAGAAGCTCAAGTCTCAATAATGAGTAAATAATAGTACCTCCATAATAGCATTGTACATTGTGCATTATACATGATTATGGCTATCATTGTGAATCCATATCCATTATATAAAATTAAAAGGTATAATATATAATGTACACAATATAATATATACAATATACAATGACATGACATATACAGTACAATCACATTTATTTTGCAGGGATTTGCATGCGTGCGAATTCCAAGAGGAGAAAATTATCAAATTATCTTTTGCCGAGACGATTCACACGCACATTCAAAAAACAAAACAACCGAGTAAATGTTGTGTGTAAAGTGTAAACAGTAAAAATGTAGCAAATAGTAAATAAACAAAACACCACATACACTACATAGTACGTAGTACATACACAGACAACAACGATAACAGTATACAGACAGACAGACAGACAGGTAGAAGAGAGGAGAAGAAAAAGCTGACAAAATCAGAAATCTGAAAAGTGAAATGTATTCATCTCAGGTGAACTCCAGTTTGTACAGTATAAAGTATCAGCGTCAGCAGTCAGTACAAAACACAAATGAAAAAAAACTACTCAGATTCAAATTATGCAGAGTACAAAATTCAAAGAAATGAAGATACCATAATATATGTCATACAATATACGATGGTGTACATGTGTAGATTTGTGATCTCTTCCTTCATTTTCATTTTCCTTTCTTTCATGTGTTTTCCTTTTTGCCGACTACATGATTCGCTATACATAATTTGACAAGTGACTCGTCCGTATGGAATACGTGATTCGGGCCGACGTCCCCCATACATAAGGCCCCTGAACGGATAGCATGCTATCAAATACATAATATACAATACACAATTGCACCCTTACTATTTGTGAGTTGTGAGTTTAAAGTTTTGAGTTTTGAGTGATTGCAATTGTGAATTGTAGTAAGTTGAGTAAAAATTTGCATGTGGATATTAAAGAATTAAAAAGACAAGGTAGGGGAAGGAAGAAAAGGAGAGTAAAAAAATACATTTTTGAAGGAAAAGTGGAACTTTGAAAGAAATCATAATGTGAATGGGATATGGGATGTCTCTGCAATCTGCAGAGACACACACAATACATAACACATAAACAGCAAGAATTAAGCATTAAGCAGTGGTAAGTAGTGAGTAAGTAGCAGCATGATACTTGTCCTTGATCTCTCTGTCTCTTTTACTATGAGTTCTACTGTATAGTGTATAGTTGGTAGTGTGTAGTTCCCCATTTTTCATTTTTTCTGTCCACAAACTTAAATGTTTAATGGTTGAAACAGCGAGGATTACACTGTGCTCTTATGCTTGTGTACACTGTACATTGTACATTGTACACAGTACATAGATAAATGCTTGTATCATGTATAGGCCCATCAGATTTGCCGCTAATTGTAATCAAGTCAAAGTCATTTACACAGTAATAGTGACAGTGCATGGGCTCTTTAGTGCTCAGTTTAAGGATTTGTATCGCAAACTTTTACTCTTCTATTATTTTTGTCCCTACTTAACCGCTAAACATTAAAACCCTCTTTGCTCTTTCATTATTCTCTGCTCAGCTCTGCTCTGCTCTCTACTCATAACAACAAAATGATGCCTTTGTCTTCGGGAAGGAAATTTAAGTTTATTGTAAATTGTAAAATTGTAATCGGTGAAGAACAAAAAAACAAAAGGAAAAAAGGGAAGCCGCCGCAGATGGAGATGGAGAGACGAACATTCCATTGAATCATCTCTATTCTTTATTCTGTACGGTCTATCGTCTTAAAATTTAAACTGCTAAACTATAGATCATAAACTGTGAGATGTAATAATCCATAATCCTTTTGTCTACTGCTTTTATAGGCTCCAAATTCCAAATTCAAAGACGTTCTTTCCCCTTTATACTAGTGACTAGATATATGTATAATATGTATACACTATACACATTAGACTTACATTCAAAACAAAAAGAAATCAAGAAATCTCTCATCAAGAAATAGAAATTTACATTTTGCATGAATCATCTGAAAAGAGTGGATTAAAATTTCAAACACAGCAACATGCAATACTTGTGAGTTGTGAGGTTCTTTGCGCTCAAAACTCAAAAAAGGTCTTTGATTCACAATTCACAATGCTATGCATAATTCCAAAAGGAATTTAATTGTAAAATATTTATAATGTGCCACTAACTTGTGACTTCTTAACTTCTGACACACAACAGACAACTACGTATTAACTATACATTAACTGCTTTAATTTGGGCTTACTCCATATAATAATCTACAATCTGTGCTCTATGTTATGTGTGCTTATTATAAACTCAAAACTCTACATCCAAATCCAATCATTTAATATGCTTCAAATTCATGTTTTCACTATTGGATTAAGCGAGACGAATGAATGAAAGAGAGGAGAAAACCTCATAAAACTTATAGTACAAATTTCTTTATTGTATATTATTAAATTGAATTCACAATTCGTAATTCATAATGATTATACTTTCATTTAATTTCATTGTAAGTTGGGAATTGTGATTCAAATTTCAAACTTGAAAAAAGATTTTCCAGCCTTACTCAATGCTCAACTCTCAATATATTCTCCGGTGAAGAGACAAGTAAAGTAGTTCATAAAGGAATTGCTATCATGTAGCAATTTGAATGCTTAAATGCAAGTGTTCGGTAGACTCACCGTGAAAAATTATTCATTTCAGTACCGTTCTATTGTAGAATTGTGGACTGTGGAACTACAGTAATGATCGTTTCTTAGTTAGCTTGGAATTTGGAATATGAAAAATGTATAGAAATGGAACTTTGAATTTCTAGTTTGGAGTTTGGAGTTTGGAATTTGAAGGTGCAAAATTATAGTAATTATTCGCTCATTATGTGAAAGTACAAAAAGGTATAAAACATTGCTGTAACAAGCTAAATTCATTTAATTGAACCGTATAACGTATAATAGAATAGAATAGATAATGTCTACCGTTCATAGTTCATAAGTCATAACGCATAATGTGCACTGTGTACTTTGATTCAATTATGTACAGAAAAAAACACTATAGTGTTTGAAACTTGACTAAAATGAAAGTAGCTTTTGTTAAACAATACTATTTTGTACTTTGTACTCAGACACGCCGAAAATGTGCCTAGTGCTTACTTTTCAATGTTTCAATTTCAATGTCCACTGTTTGTGCTATTAATAACCCCTGAAAATTATGTTTTGACTATTTATGTGCTCTGTTTTTAATTGACTGGTTGCTTTGCGGAACAAGATGAGAATGGAAAAAGCCAGAGGATTTTTACAAGAGGGAAATTGTGTTACATTTCGCACATAATTTATGGAATTATTATATTTTAGGTATATTATTACACGAGCTATTTACAAGTTACAATGAAATTGCTCTTTATCTTGTACAGGTACAAGATAAAAGGTCTTGTGTATTGTGTATTGTGTACAAATAGAAAACACGAAATGACATGACAATGAATGAGGGCTCTAAATACGCACACATGTGTGCAAAATAAATACCATACATTATATGTACAGTGTACAGTGTACACAGCGAGAGTAGAGAGAAAAGAGTCTCTTAGTTACAATAGTTTACTTGGAGAATTCACAATTCACACGTTGTTAAATGGTCAAAGCAAAATCAAAATAAGAAGAGCAACAAGATGAAGAGCGGCCTAGAGATGAGTTTGCTCATTGACACTGTGACTGGAAGCATGTCTTGTTTTGTTTTTTTATTTCATGTTGTCCTCTCTTTTACTTTTTCTTTGTGTTGTATATTGTACATAAAATACATAATACATTACATCAATATATATTTTATCATTACACGATTATTAATAATAGTGTGTTTGGTATTTGGCAATTAGAGGCCATTCATGCTACAAGTATCGTGTGAAACAATATAAGATATACAATGTACAGTTGATTTTTAATTATTTGTAGCTGATGCATTGTGCCTTGTTTCTTGTGTGTATAATGTATAGTCAATCATATTCACCTCTAGTCGCTAGTTAAACATCCAAAAGTAGACAAGAGACAAGAACCTTCCATAAGCTATTTCATTTTCTAACCTCCTCAATGCTCAATGCTCAAAGCTCAAAACTAAATACCGTAGAGTACTCTAATATTGCACAGGGTAATGTAATATTGCACACCCGATTAAATAGAAACTACAAAAGTTAAAATGCCAAAACTTTGTGGGTGATCAGCAAAGGTCAAAATCTGATCACACAAAACGTTTTAGCTTCTTGACTTTTTTAGTTTCTATTTAATTGGGTGTGCAATATTACATTACCCTGTGCAATATTAGAGTACTCTACGGTACTCAAGTTGACACTCATCTTCAACTGCTGAAGATAAGTTTCAATGTTCAATGTAAATTATTCCTCTGACTAAATACTAAATAATCAATAGATAAGGAATGAGAAGAGGTGCATAATACCTACATAATACCCAACTAGTAACAAGATCTACTTTGTGATAACAATAATTTCATAACAGGATGAGAAAGATGAAACATAATAATATGCATATTATTAATTATAATTGACATTTGACGGACAGACGATATGAAGCATTACTTAAAATATGATGATGATATTTTCATAGTATAATATATTTTATATTTTATATTTAACAGATTCCCTGCCTCTGATTCTGATTCCGTCCATCTTTCAGAATGAAAAGGGCATGGTAATGACACTCTGAATTTTTTAGTTTGGGCATGAAAAGGGGCGATTTTCAAGTCATACAACATGATTAATTATGGTTTATGGCGTGTACTTCATAGTGCATAGAGTACGTATTCTATATTCTGTATTACAGATCAGACACAGTATTCATCACATTCATCACATTCATTCATCAAGCTTTTAGATAATATAAGCATGCGATTTCGAGAATATTATTCCTACGAATTTTGCAAATTTGAAGCATCAATTTTTGGTTCTTAATCATTCTTAAAATGCATTTATGAATGTGGATGTGGAACTTGAAGGTTGCACTTTAATATTTGAATGAGTTGAAAGGGGTGAAAGAGATGATGTTGATGGTGATGGTAAAATTCAAAATATTATGATATTCTATGTAGATATTGGACATTGACTAAAACATCTAACATCTAAGCGTGTGTTTGTGTGGTTCGTCAACTGTTGAGCTTTTGAGATTTGAGCGTTTGAGATTTTTCAACGTTTGCATCGCTTCAATAAATTCATTCATCGCTCTCCCTCCTTCACATACCAAACCGTACCATACCTATTTCATTCACACTCATCTCTCATCTGTTCATGGCGATTCCTCTTTTTCTTCTTCATCTTCTTGATCTTCACCTGTAACTCAAACTTAAGAAGAAGGATACATAATAAGTATATTCATATATATCTATGATTAGCCTTGAGTCTTGAGTATTATTGAAAATATGTTGAGTCTGTGTAATTTATGACGGCGTTGAGTTTGGAGTTTTGAGTTGAAGATGAGACAGCAGCCAAAGAAAGAGAAAGATGCATCTTGCGTGTAATTGTCATGTAACACGGTGAGCGTGCTGTACTTGTTGTACAGATATATTTAGAAGCACCGATACAACAAGCTCAGCGTACAGAGTACAGACCATCACAAGAATCAAGAATCTATCATTTATCTACGTACTGTGTACTGTGTAAATTGTACATCTTAAATTTAAAAGTACGACCGACCAAAAGTGCATTCAGCATGACAGACCAGACGAGAATCGAGAGACGAGAGACGAGAAAAAGAGCGAGAGCGAGAGGGATGTGAAGCTGTTCGTAGTTTGTACAATAGTTTGTACTTCGTAGTTCTCCTATCTATCTTGGAGGCAAAATGCTTGTGAATCTAAATCAAGAAAAATCTTGGTCTTTTCCTTCATTGTTCCTCACTAGACAAGCATTATCGTCATCATTCATCTCTGTACTCTGTGACGATTCACTGTGCAGTGTACAGTGTACAATGTGTGCATATTATCAGAATCCACAATACGCACTCAAGATTCAACCTCAAGCAGATTCTGATTTTGATTCTGATTCTGTGCATATTGTGAACAATAAGACATTTTTTTGCTCATTTACCTCCAAACTCCAAACACCAAACACAATCACTCGCATGTGAATATGTATTGTAAATAATTGTAGATAAATGCACATTGTTACATGTACATTGTACATTGTACATATTATGATATATACCCACTGACTCACTCATTCACGTGCTTCACTCTGCATTTTAGTCCTAGGCTTCCTATGAAAGAGAGAAGATTTTTGGGTAACTAATCGTATTCTCTATTCTTTCGTATAGATTCTGACCTATTTTTACTATAACACTAAACGTAGTATGCGATATGTTATGCGTATTGCGCATTATACATTATACATTTTACATACATGAGCTTGCCAAATAACCAAACCACAGTCAAATATTCACATACTTTAAAATCTATTACCTCTCCACGTATTCCGTAGAATCTACAATTTACATTAATGGTTAATCAAAAATCAAGATACATGACTTACATGTTTCAAGACTCAAGAATCAAGAAGCCAGAAATTGAAAAATCAATTACTACTTTTGGGGAAATAAACGTATAGCGTACGATATACGATATGTCATGGCATGTGGCATGTGGGACTGTTGATTTCCCAATAATAATAATTATTAATTATTACACTTATTGAAAATTGAATTCAATCAAGTTTTAAGATTACATGTAGATTGTAGATTGCAGACAGACTCGGCACATTTTCTCATTGCTCCTTTTTTTGTTA
The DNA here is from genome assembly GCA_034698265.1 of Sminthurinus aureus. Classification (NCBI taxonomy): domain Eukaryota; kingdom Metazoa; phylum Arthropoda; class Collembola; order Symphypleona; family Katiannidae; genus Sminthurinus; species Sminthurinus aureus. The sequence goes on along the minus strand of JAQGBH010000426.1, from coordinate 277 downwards.
ACTAATATTTACCCTAGTTTCCAGTTTTGTGATTTCTTGAAAATTGAAAATAATATTCTCAATATGAATCCATATACATACGATATACGAGATATGGGAGCAAAAGAGACTAAAAGAGAATACATTGAGCAAATTTACTTTCCGCGTACTCAATACAGTCCTGTGCCAAAGTCATATTTAAGGTTCTCAGAACCTTAAAATTTTTAGGTGCTCAGAAACTTGTTTAAGGTGTCGAGCCTTATTTAAGTTGCTGAGAGCTTTATTTATTTTAAGGTTC
>JAQGBH010000425.1:0-52166 GCA_034698265.1 Sminthurinus aureus | reverse complement strand
CTCCGTAACTAGTACAGTCAGAAAGTACATTCTGTTTTTACCTGTCTGAACACGGTGGACTATTCACTTAAAAAATTAGTTTCCAATAAACTGAGCTGAAAAAACTAAAATAGAAAAATGAAAATATAGTTTGAATCAAGTTGATTTGGTTTAATATGAGACTATAAAGACAAGTGTCACAGCTCTCATCAAATCATGAAAATTCGTAGTCCGAGTGATACATTTTAACAGCTATGCAGCATAGCCTATATATATAATATGCTACAGCTGTCAAAGCTCATAGCACTTTTGACTGTTGAGTTTTGAGAGATATCATGAAACATAAAAGTGCAAACTGCACACGCACACACAAACATTTTCCTAAACGGCACACGGTGCTAAAAGCTATAATTAGAAATTACAAATACTTGATAAATCATTTAAATACCATACACATTACACGTACAGAAAGTAATTATGAATTGGGGAAAAGTGCATCAACCTCAATGCTCAACGCTTAATTTTAAACGAAATGGATAAAAATTCTTGATAATAATTATGTGAAACGGCACACAGCTTTTGTTCTGTACTCTGTACTCTGTACAAGTTGATCGTGTCAGTTTCAAAAACTTTGCTATAGAAATTAGAAATCAACGAGTCAAAAGTCACCAATTAAATGTATAACTTGCTAGTTAATAGTTTTCAATATGCTACGAAATCCATGAAATTTAAACAATGCAACTTAATTTTTAGTTGATTCAAAAAGTCTAAAGTCCAATACAAAAAAGATGCAAGTAAAGCTTGATTATGATTGTAGCATTTTTTCTATCCTCTTTGCTTTGCTTTGAATTTTGAATTTACAATATACTAATAGTACTAAAGTTTCTTTCACCACCAGTCAAGCATAAACATTAGAACAGAGGAAGCAATAACGAGCATTCAAAATTCAAAATCATTAAACACCAAAATAAAAATAATCTGTACAGTACACAGTACAGTGAAAAAATGTCCATGAATTCATTTGTTCCTTCCCGATGGATGTCGGTGGCCATGTCAACTGTTGTCATGTGGATGCTGTTAATGATGCATTTAGCACCAAATACCAATGCGGCTCCTGTATCATCTACATCTCCTCCAGGACTCCCACTTCTATCCAAATTACCGCCAATGTTCTTGGAATACGTCAAGAAATTCGGTATCAACTACGAAAATGTACTTGGTTGCGCCGTGACGGAAAAAATCATAACTGAGGAGAATAAAGAGAAATTGGTCACTCTGATCAAGAAAACAAAAGCCTTTGATAATATCAATGCCAAAACTGATGATCAAATCAGAGCGGTTCTTAAAACACTAGAAACTGATGTACGTCCAAGGTTCAAGTGTTCAAGTGTAAAGCATGAGCCTCACAACAAATAATTTTTTAATTAATTTATTTAAATTTTAAATTTAACGCTCAATATTCAATCCATATATTGCCCATTGAATTGCATTGCGTCTATTATTTATTTATTTTTAGGCGGAGGCGAAAAAACATTTCAACGAGTTATTTCACGCTGCACTGAAATTTCTCTTGTGTTTAAATGACACGGGATCTCAAAAAAAATCCCAATAAAATTAACCTTTTCTTGGCCGAGTTCAGAGACCTAAATGATTATTGATTATTAATTATTATTAGTTGGCTAATTAACAATAAATGACAAAAATAACATAATAATTACTAGTTATTAGAGACATTTATCTTATATTTTGCTTTACATTTTGTACGTTTCCAATTTACTTGGAAATCCATTCAGTTTATTTTTATTTTCGATAATATTTCAAATCTCAATCCAATGTGACGACGAGTAACATGTGACCTTTTCTTCTTTTGAGAAAAACACTCACACACAATTTGAATATCATCTTCCGTTTAGCATCATTTCCGTTGACATTGATAGCTCATGGCTGTTTGTATTTTGTATTTTGTAATTTTCCAATTTGTACGAGTTAAGAGTTTCTCCTGTTTTCTGATTTCGGATTTATAGTCAAATTTCCAAAGAAGTTACTCATACCAACTTCTCTCGAAACTCGAAACTCAAAACTGTAAACTCGGAGCTCGAAAGACAAGAAAAGTATGAGGTGATCAAAGCTGAGGGAACAGTGATCAATGAACTTGCTTCACGAGGAAATGCAAAAATAGACTAATTGACTACAGAAATCAGTTCCTCAGAAAAGCTATTTAAGACATAATTATTATATGGATTATGGTGTCATGATTCTACATTTTACATGTCTTTTTTCACACACACACACACACTCACAACTCATTCATCGAGAATCGAGAAGCGGTGTTTTTCATTCAAAAAATACAATTTGTAGAAAGATTAAATCTGTCACGACACGACACTTTGCTCTTTGTATCTACTTTGTAGTTGTTAGTTTGTACCAGTTATGAAATGTGAAACACGGACACGAAATGAACTGTTTATTACTGTTTACAAAATATGTGTAGCATAATATATTTTAGTGAAGAATAAAAATGTGTTTTCCAGTATTTAACATTTTACACATTAGAAATAAGACATTAGAAGAAGATCCAATGCGAAAATCAGGTTCAGTGCACAAAATACAACAGGCTGACATAAGTTGTTATCTTTCTCGTTTCTCACATTGCATTGGATTTCATTTCCAGGATTCTCATTTCCCATTACCCACTCTCATTTCTGATTTCAACTGTACTTTACTTTATTGGCCTGATTGTATAATCTGTCTTTGTTTTCTGTGAGCTTGGAGTCTGGTGGTGTCTAGTGTCTATATTGTATATGGTGGATGGACTGCAATTAAAAACCCATTTCACATTCATTATTCATCATTCTTTCTTCATATTATAAATACGATGGACTAACCAACCAGCAAAATTACTCAGCTACCAAATTGGTTAAATAATTCGCTTAAAATTTAAAAACTCGTAGAAATTCGTGTAGTGTTGCATTTTTTGTGCCAACTTTCTCAACTCTTTAAAGTTTCAAATTGTGCTCAGAATTATTATGAAGGTCAATAATTTTCAATCTTTTAATTTATTTTTCAAATTTTAAACAGACTTTTTCTTTTTGTAGTTTACGATTTTTGATGGTGCAATTTTCAAATGTGTAATAATAATAATTTGAAATTTAAATAAAACTACTAAATTTTTAGGTGATTTTCCAGAATATGGAAATTTCTATTTTCTTGTTCTGTGTTCTGAGCCCTTGGATTTCTACATTGACGAATGGGGCGGTGTTGAGAGAGAAGCGAGGTGCAGATGGCGGTGCAGGTCTAGGTGAAGTGAGTAAGATCAAGGGCGGTTCCGTGTTTGTCTATGGTTGCGGCGGGAATGGAGGGGACAATCGAATTGCGAATGGAAATGGAGGAGATGGAATCACACAAGTGAGTGACGTCTCTGGTGGATCAGTTTTTATTTATGGTTGTGGTGGGAATGGAGGAAGTTCTAGTGGATCTGGATCTGGATCAACTGTTGTAACTGGTGCTGGTGCTGGTACTGGAGAACAGACTACAGTTGTAGAAACTGAATCAGAAACTGATTCAGTTTCTGTTGCTCCAGCTACAGAACAGGAAGTTGCTCTCGTTGAAGAACCAAATGGACCTCTGCCGACAAGTACTACTTTTACTTTCGGTTCCGGTTTAAGCTCAAGTTCAATTTCAAGCTCTAGCTCTAGCTCTAGCTCCAGTGAATCGGCTATGGAGAGCAGTATCAGTAGCAGTCAGGGAGAAACGTCTTACAGCAACTCAGCGAGTGGACATGCAGAATATAGTAACATGGTAAGTGGATCTTCAAGAGGTGGAAGTGGAGTTGGCTACTCAATCGTACAAGGTACGGATTTTCAAGGGATTCGACTACTCGACAGGAAACGACGAAGTAGGAATCAGGCTCAAAAAACAAGTGAACATAAATCCCAATAATTATTGATAATCCGATATTATTATAATATTATAATTTGTAATAGGTTCAATCGAAGCTCAAACCTCACTCTGCCAGTAAACAGTACATTTTACAATCAACATTTTACGTCAAACAAGTTAAATAAATTATTTATTTGAGCTTGAACATCATTCAGAATTCAAAATTCAGCATTCATCATCATTAATCAAAAAATCAAAACTCGTACAAAGAAGCAAGAAAAAATAAAAATATTTAAAAGTATCATCAATCCAAAATTATTATTGACAAAAAAAATGTATTTTTTCATTTCTCAGCATAAAATATGAAAATTGAAAATAAAAAATAAATTTGAGAGTGAGTATTATTTGTTGAAAAAATACTAAAAACGGCCTCTTTTCTTTAGATTTCTTTGAATCCAGGGATAAAAGAAAGATATTTTTGAATATACTGACGGGAAAATCGGTATGGCGCACTCATAATTCCACGAAAAAATCCCCACAAGCGTTCCATTATATGTCAATGGACCGCCATCATCACCTGCATAAAAATTAAAATAAACAACATGCTTTTACCATTTTGAATTTTGGCGCTAAAATAAAATTCAGCGAAACTCTGAAAAAAAAAGTTAGGCTGACCTTGACAAGCGTCTAATTCACCCTGAGGAAGTCCAGCACAAAGAACAGAATCTGGAATATTATCACTGCCATACGCATCTCGGCTTTAAAATACAAAAATAACAATATTACCTATTCCGACATAAAACATGCATTTTTTATAGTAAAAAATCAGAAAAATTGAAAAATGAGAAAGTTTTACACACCAGACAGAAGTAGAAACAATGGGAAGTTGGACGACTTGAAGTGTAGGCGAAAGTGTTGCTCGACCGATTGTTGCTTCCGTGTGACCCCATCCACTGATGGACACCAAGTCTCCCGGATTTAGCACAAGTGTGGATGGCGCTAGAGGAATTGCAGCTGTGTTAAATTCACTTCCCAATTTCAGTGGAGAGGTGAGTTGAAGAAGAGCCACATCATTAAAATAGCTCCAATCGTCATAACCCTCATGAATTATCATTTGTGACACTGGAATGACTTGAGAAATATTCTCAGGCTTGTAAATATTATGAACTCCCGCTCGCACAGACAGACCGATGACCGAGCCGCCATTTGAATTGGCACAATGAGCAGTTGTGACCACAAAGGAGTCGCCAATGATCGCCCCACCACAAATATGTGCTCCAAATAATTCCAAGGATATCTGATACGGAATTGAACCGACCAATGCTTCTTGTCCACCAACAATCTTCCCTAATCCATGTTCAGCTCCGCCATCTTTTCTCGAAGGCAGACCTGTATACAGATAATATGTTTAATTAAAACTTGAGATTTAAATGCTGTTCAATTTTCAATTTGCAACCACTCGGCTCCATTTTCCATTCACAACAAAATTAATACGAATAAGCATGCAAAACACAAACACTAGACCTTTTGTTGTAGTCAAGAAGATGTTGAAAACTACAATAACTGCATAAAAATAATGAGCACTAAACATTTTCAAATAGATTCAATAAAAAAACAAAACATTAAATTTTACACAGAACAGAAAACAGAGAACAGAAATATAAATATAAATACATGACACAACATGTTTTGTGTTTTGTATAAATGGGCAATTGGCACAAACGAGATAATATTGATATTTTTTGTACATTTACATTTTTATCGCTCTTCCTCACTCTTCCTCGAGTAAGTACGCGATATACAGATAAAACAACGTGATTTAGGATTTTATTATGCACAATCAGGCGTCGTTGTGTGTTGTGTCTGATGACTGATGAAATGAATATGAATTACCCATAAATTATCATGCATATGTGAAAAGTGAAAAGGTATAAAAATAAAATAATAACTGAGCGTTACATTTTATCAGCACATTATTCATTTTTCATGTAATCTCCATCTTTGTTTATTCTTGTGCGCAGTACGCAGTTCATTTTTAGTCAAACCAAACTGTTTTGTATTTTGTATGTTTTTCAATAACACATTATAAATTAGTTAATGTTATAAAGTTGGATTGGAACAAGATCCTACAAACAGGACAATTTGAGTATTCTGATCCACAATTTGAAAGAGGAAAGGATGATCTACGTTGAATGTGGTGTATCTCGGCACTGAACGCAGCATCATGAGAGCCCCTTTCATTGAAAAAAAATTCAATTATTATTATTCTTATTATCATTTCTAAAGAAAAAAATTATTTATTTAACATGTCAAACCTGTTGCCGCTGCAGCTTCTGTTCCTTCTTCACTGACTTCTATGAAAGCTTTTTGTACAACATCCGAGCAGAAAAGCTGCTCTTTAGATTTGAGCATCCCACTAAAATCCGCCTCATGTGAAAACATCTTTTTGAACCCTAGCTAAAAAAATTTGTGACATTTTTTTTTTACTGTAATTGTTAATAATAACTGCTGACTTTTTTAATTTGTAATTTCTAACCTTTGTCAAAGCTTCTTTCATTTTCCATTCGGACTCAATTTTGAACTTGGGCAAGTGGACATTGACGATGGAACCATCGGCGTGTAGTTTAGCAAGAGTTTGTGATGTAATCAACTTGGAAGATCCGCTCTCAAGTTTACTCAGGCCAGTTTGACTTCTCGGAAGATAAATGAGCATTGTCAGTCGATCACCCTTTCAATTTTATTATTATTCATTCCTCAAAACTCTTAAATCAAAAATCTATTTTTTTCTTAAATAAAAAAAACAAACAAACAATAAAAGGAATTTGTCTCTCTAAAAATACACAGCGTACCTGATACGGCAGAGAAAAAATGTGAGCATCCAATTCTTCGGAAAGAGTCCATGTGATATTTTTATTTTTTAAAAACATCATGTCCACAGACAGAATCTGCTTCTCATTGACATGAAATGAGGCTTTTTTTGTGTCCTGGAGATCAAATTGATATTTCCATAGCCCTTTGAAATAAATTCCAGTGATGAGAATCATCCGCACATCCGAACTCAAATTGGAGGGTGAGATGAGTTGCTTAATTTTCCCCTTGGTCATTTTCTCCACCCATCCGTTAATCTCCTTGGCGCTGGACTCTTTTTGTCCGAAATTGATTTGAGTGGCCTGTGCACTGAATGGAGTTTCCAGTGCTTTTGCATATTTTTCATTCAGTTTTACATCCTGATGGAGATAAACTCGGTGGGCGGCGTTGATGCTCACACCGGCAGATGCTCCTTCTTCCAGAGAGGAGAGGACTCTTTGGAATGTGGAGCAGAGTAGAGCATCGTTGGATGGGAAATACATCCCACGTTCAATCTCCTTAGAGGTGTCTCCTCTTGCCCCAAGTTTTATCATGGCGATACAAGCAGTTAGACTGAGCGGAGAGTAAATCATATTTTGAGATTTGGATGTGTTTCGGAGGGCTTTGTAAAGATCATGAGAGAAACTGGAGTTCGCTTCAGACATTAACGCCATTTCCTTCTCGTTGGTCGTCATTTTGTTTTTTCATGAGCAACAAGGCTTTTCCACTATAAAATCTAATCACTCTTTTGCAACTTGCGTCGTTTTTGGTCCGATGAACAGCAAAACGACGAGAGAGACAGGCAAAATCCTGTGTCGAAAGTTGGAAACCCAAAAATTTTATTGGCAACAGAATTTTAAATTTTTTTCACTTTTCACATTTTTTGAATTTTGTTTGGAATTTTTGATTAAAAATTCAAATCGAAAAGTTTATAAAATCGCGCCTTTTTATGCTCATGTTTCCCCAGAAATGTTAATAAAATTGTAAAATCGAATTTTTTTTGGCACACACATTTTTGACATTTCAGAGACATTCAAAATTCATCGCCAAAATTGACAAAATTTTGAAAGTTGTTGAAATATTATTTGATATTCCTCCACTTGTGACGTGCTGAGGATTTAAATTTAAATTTGTGTCACTAAATTTGAAATTGGATCTATTAGGATAATCAAGAATCAAGAGTAAAATGAATAAGTACATCAGTAACCGACCGTCGACAGCCCCGCCGGCCGCAAGTGTGTACGCAAATCGAGTAAAGGCGAATCTCTCGACATTTCTTCCAGATGGAAATTCTCACTCTTCATTTTCTAACAAATCACTCATCACTGGTAAATTTACTCTATCTGATATCTGATTCACTAATTAAATCCCTATCTTCTGCTTTATTTTGAATTTTCAATGTCGAATAAATAATTTTATAAATAATTGTGTAATTTTTAAGGCGGGAAATCTGAAGGGAAACTCAACGCTCCCGACTCCAACTCGAAGCTGGGTAAAGAGCGAACGGTTGTTCGCCGTCGAAGGAAGATGAGGCAACTTCGAGACGGGAGTCGTATGGATGAGAGAAAGGAAGAGGAACAAAATCTTCAGGATATGATTTACTCTCAGAAAATAAACTACCTCGTCCACCACACCCATTTCCTCAAGCCCGAAGTTGAAACTTTACTCTCACTCTTTCACAACATGGTGCAGAAAACTGCAGTTCCTGGTTTTATGGACAGACCACTATTTCGAGAGATGATCCGAACTACATTCGGTCTCACGGATGACATCATGATGGATCAAATGTACTATTTTTTCGATGCGGATCACGAAGGGTCGGTGAGTGGACAATGAACAACGAACAAGCGAAATTCGAAACAATTATTGTTGTTTACATGAGCAATGTTGCATCTTAAAAAAAGACATGATGAATTATTATTATTATTAATTATTATTATGATTCAGATCAGTGCAACAGAATGGATATTAAATCTGTCAATTCTCCTCCGTGGAACTTTGGACGAGCAAATTCGATATTGTTTCAGTGTCTACGATTTGAACAGTGATGGTGGAATTGGGCAGGAGGAGATAATGGTACTTCTCCAGGGATCTCTCCTTCCTGTTCCCGGTGCTTCCAATTCCCAAGAAGACGCCATTCATCTGGACAGTGACGGAGTTAGAGAACTCGCCTCCATGATTCTGCACAAACTGGATCAAGAGAAAACGGGTCAAATCACACTAAAAAATTTCAGAAGAGGTTGCCTAACAAATCCACTGTTGATGCAAAGTCTTGGAGAGTGTCTTCCTCAGCCCGGTTTTCTCAAAGCATTTTCTGCCCTCTATGCAGAAGACTACAATTTCTATGAGACTAATTATTCCAACATGGACGATCCCACCTACACAAGCACACCCTTTTCAAGCAGCAAACTCAGTCTGGGTAAAATCGTCAAGGCAAAGGTGGCGCTCCAGGCGAGTAAAACGGCACAAGCAAAGGTCAGAAAAATACTTCAGCAGTCTGAAGCTACTGAAAATTTTAGAAAGGCAGTTAAAAGGATTCAGAATGCTCAATCTCAATCTAGAATGAGGACTCCACTGAGTCATCCAATTAAAGATGCAGGTCAGGCGGAAAAGCATAAATTAAGACCTAGATCATCCACACATCTGAGGACGCATACGCAATAATAAACTATTATTAATTATTATTTATTATTATTAGGCAAAAAATTATCAATATTACAAAAATTTTCATTTGGAAAGAATTTACGAATACGAATACGAATATTTTATTGATATGGGTGGCCACCCTCTCAACTCTTTGTAAAGAATTTATATACAAATAGCAGAAGGGGAAAAAATGAAATAAACCTCAAATCTTAAATTGCTTCATGAAGAGAAACCGGAATTCATTCTTTTTTACCCTTTTTATATTTTGTGTGTTTCATCAACCATGTTAAAATGTAGAATGTAGATATAAACCTGGCTTAAACTTTGACGCTGGTTCTCACTGTAATTTGGTATGAGAAAACCAAGGGAAAGAATTTCTTACCCTGGGAAAAGTCGGTAGCTTCAAAGGCATGAAACATGAAAAAAGGTAGTAAAATTAAATGTAAAAAGTAAAAAGGCTAATGTAAAATTAATTACGACATTCATTTTGATACTCATTTTTTGTTATTCATGCCGCAAGATTTTGCACAAAAATCTCTATTCCCCCTTACATTCATGTTTCTTTTTTCATTGTTAATTTCTATTGTTCCATTGCATTGATATTTGATATTTGATATTGTGTAGAATTGTACTAGAGGAAAATAGATTTTTTATTGGTTGATTGGAAAAACTATTGATCTATAATCTGCAATCGGTAGTTGTTAACTAAATTAATAAGATTTTTGCGAATGGCGGTTTTTGTACTAATTTTCACTGCTCTTGTTTCATATCTGAGTTACTGGTTTTGGAATGAATCACAAGCAAAGAAAAGTCGACCACCAGGTAAATTTTGTTGAAATTTTGTAAAAATGACCACAATTCAATTTTCAATTTACGGATTTCCGTCTGTTTTTAGTTTTCATATAAAAAAATAAAATTAAAATAAAAATTTGAAATTTGAAGGTCCATTTCGTTTACCGATTGTGGGTTGTCTATTTGAAATGGTGAGGCAGCATACAAAACCGCCTTTTGAAGCATGGAAAGAATTATTTGAAACTTATGGTCCTTATGCAAGTATGAAAGCGGGAGTTTTGGAGCAAGGTCAGCTATTCAAATTTTGTTACCACATTTAAATTCATAAACAATAAAAAATGATAAATGATCAAAGATCAAAGGAAATTAAATACTTTTTGTTTTTTGTATTGTTATGTGATCGGCGATGATATGATATTTTCAGTTGTGGTGACGGATTTTGAGGTGATGAAAGAGATAATGGGGAGTGAAATTTGGCAGGATCGTTATTTCCCAAAATACATGGAGGAACGCTCCTTCCACAAACCCCTCGGCATCATCTTCAACAACGGAGAGGAACAGAAGGAAATGAGGAAATTCACAGCAAAAACTCTGAGGGATTTTGGCTTTGGGAAAAATGTGAGCATGGGTGACGTGATTGCAGATGAACTGATTCTTCTCAAGGAAAACCTGAATAATATTTTGAAAACAGAGGGAGAAATCCTTTGTATGAGGAACTTTTTCACCATTTCCGTCCTCAACGTTCTTTGGACGATGGTCGGCTCCGTTCGGTACAATCACAATGATGAGAAATTGAAGCAGCTCTGTATCCTGTCGGATAATTTATCAGAGGCACATCCCATTGCAGCCAATGTCATGATGGCTTTCCCCTTCCTTCAAAAAATATTACCAAAAATCACGGAAAATGGCCGAAGAACCACCCAAATTTGTCGGGATATGCAACAGTACTTCCGGAAGACACTGGAAGAACGGAGAGGTTTGGGCGGTTATGACGAGGAACAAAAGGACTACATTGATGTTCTTCTCAAGGAAATTGACAGTCATAAAAATGATCCAAAAACTCGATTTACGGATGAACAATTCATCGTCCTCACCGCTGATCTTTTTCAAGGTAAATATTTTAAATATAAAAATATATCCGCGAAATTCAAAATACAAAATTCAAAATATTAAAAGAAAACAAAATTTTTTAATGTTCAATTTTTTGTAGGTGGTTCTGAAACGACTTCAAACACATTGGAATACGCTTTTTTGTACATGATGCTCTACCCAGAAATTCAAAAGAAAGTCCAGCAGGAAATTGACACTGTTGTTGGCAGATCTCGAATGCCCACGGTCGCAGATCGGCACATGTAAAAGCCCGATGATTATTATTTTTATTATTATTGAAAATATAATGTGCAGATTTTAGATTTAAAATTGGATTAGAATTTGGAATTCTATATTTTATTTTATTATGCCTAATTTTGACCAAAAAATAATATTACATTGAAAAATTAGGATGCCGTACACAGATGCAACTCTTTTGGAAGTACTTCGACTCGGGAATACAATTCCAATTATAATTCGAGTGTGCAATCGAGACACCAAAATTGGGATTTACAAGGTGAAAAAGGGAACGCTGGCCGTCTGCAATGTCTACGCATGGAATCACAATCCAGCACAATGGACAGATCCAACAGGACTCAATCCCCAACATTTTCTAGACGATCGGGGCAAACTTATCAACGAGCATAAAATCAGTCCTTTTGGCGGAGGTAAAATTCCACAGTCCACATTTTACTATCCAAAAAATATTATAATATTTTTTCATTCCCTCTTCCAGCAGAGTCTAGACTGTAGAGTAATTTTAAAAACATTTTGTGACTAATTTCCCCTGTTTTGTGTTTGTATGAAAAAAGGCCGGAGACTGTGTTTGGGAGAAGTTTTGGGGAAGGCCTCTCTCTTTGTCTATTTTACCACGATGCTCCAGTCCTATGATTTTGAGTTGAGTCCGGAACATCCGACGCCCACTTTGAAACCAGTTGTACGATTCACTTTGGGACCGAAGCCATATTTTGCACGTGTCCGCCCTCGAATGGCAGACTAATCAATCATCCAATATCGAATCAGCATTTTTTCAACGCCAGTATATTTCTTCATCTTTTACCAGTATGTTCCAGATTCCAGATTTCAGACTCCAGACTCAAACTCTTTTATATGGTAATTTTTTCCAAAATCCTTGTTTGGTTTTATGATTGTGAAATTGGTTCTGTCCGCTCCGAATTTTTCAGTTGTAGTAGAACAACAAAATATGTGAGAACTGTACCAACAACCTGAAAATTGAAAATAAATAAATTTTACATGTAACGAATAATTATTTCCAACTGGAAAATAAATCACAAATATTAAATGAATAAAATTAATTACCACTGGAATGAGCCCGTGATCAATTTCAATAAAATCCATTGCCGTAAATTTCCATCGCCAGTGAACAATCCATTTTAAAAGTTGTCTAATCTGAAACAAAAAAAAATGACACAAAAAAATACAAAATAATATTCATTTCACTCAATTCTTTTTTTATACTTTTGAATTTTTTATTTTTTAGTACACTTTTTGTAATTTATAAATTATAAAACGTAAAAACCTTCTTTTCATTTTGATCTGTTTTATTGGCTTGTGATAAAAGAGCTTCCAAATCTTCTCGGTGTTTTCTCATCTGTACAAAAAATACAAAAAATCCCATCTTTTTATATTTTATATTTCATGTCTTTTACTCCAGCTCCTAAGAAAAAAGTACCTTATTTTTTAAAAATCTGCCCCAATTTGCCATGAAGAGGGTTGTGGTGAGGCCGTTGAGAGTATTGAAAGAGTGAGCTGTATTCCAGGTGGTTGGTCGATCGAATCCACTGCTCAGCTCACTAGCTCCAATCAAGATAAAAGCAGTCCCAATTGACAGCAGAAATAGACAGATCAATCCAAACACATTTGAAAATATTTCAAAGCAATTTTTCAACTCTTCAAAATCCTTCCGGAACTTTTCCACACTCAAATCAATCACGTTATTATTATTCTGAACATTTTTATTTATAGTTCTCGATTCGGATTCGGATTTTGATTCAATGATGATGAATATCTGACCAGGGATTTTCCTTGAATCGATTGGCGAATGCGAATGGTTGCAGAAGGAACTGTCATAATGTTGTTGTTGTAGTTGGCGCTGCTTCAAGTGCTTGACATAGGTTTTTAAATTAGAGATGAAATTGCCATAGGTTTGAAGGAGGGCGAGTCCGATGGTGTGATAGAGGAGGGCGGAAAAGGACATGGAGAAACACGACAGAGTGTCCCACAAGAAGAAGACAATTTTCCTCAACCACGCAATCTTTGGGATGAGAAACATCTCGTACCTAAGAAGAGATTGACTCCCCTGAACCACGTTCCACTGGTAGATATTATTCAAGTTGGTGAAGAGTGTGAAAGCTCCGAAGAACAAACCGCAACACCAATATCTGGTCATGGACGGATCTCTGGTCATGGACTCAACTTCCGGTTCTGGGTTTCGTTTAGCCCCCATCAACATTTTAGTTTGCAACTGACTCAAACGCTGGAGCTGGATCTGATGAAAAAGTAGGCGGATTTGATCCGAATAGTGTAGACAGGTGAGACGAATCGAAATGTCAACCACGGAGTAGGAGAGCCATTCAGTGAGAAAGAGGATTTGGTGGAAAATGGAAGCAGTCTCACTCATTTTCTCCACCGGATTTTGATGCCAAATATCAACAATCAGAGACATTGAGTAGAATATCCAAAAACCGCTAAAAATCATATTCAAATTTGATACTCGATGACAACAACAAAATATAAGGGATCGGAATGTAGTTTGAGTTTTTTTTGTATTTTTGGTGTTTTGTCCAGATTTTGATGGTAAAAGGACAAAGGAGATGCGACCAAGGGCAAAAATGCACTGAAGAACGCCATCTTGTCCAAGCAATTCTCCACCCATTTTTTTGTTTTTGAATTTGATATCTGATTTACGATTTACGATTTCACGGAACAGTACAAAAAAAACTTGGCTTCTATGTAAAATGAATTGTGAATATTTTACCTGAAAATTCCAACTCAATACTCAACACGCAATTTATTTATGTTTCAGACCTCTTTGACTTCTTATTTGTTCAGACTTGAGCCACAAAAAGAATAATGCTGATGCTTTTTGATGTTGTCAAATAATACGTAGAGAATAGAGAATAAAAAAAATACAGAAAAGTAAACACTCGTATGTTTTCTCAGCAATTTATTTTATTGGAAAAGTTGCAAGGTCAAAAGGTATTTCGTGTGTTTTGTGTTTCGTGTGTGAAAGTGTGTGAAAAATCTAATTTATTACTCATGAATTCTTACTGCATAACGTGTAACAATTTATTGATTGGACTAATTCCTAATGAATTGAATACGGAATACGAAGAATGACAATGACAAATGACAAAGTATGAACGACGTTATCAATGGTCAGTTGTGCTAGGAACAGAATTCAAAGGATTCCGACTCGCGGATGTCAAACATGGGCCTGTGATGATGACGTCCACTGGCACCCGGGTCACCGGAATTTGAAGGTGGAACGACCGGCACATAAGTTGAGGAAGGAGAAGGTTTTTTCCGAAGCTCATGCTCTGAAATCGCCTCATCTCTCGAGGAATGACAACAACGAAGAGCGAGTTTCAATTCCCCTTTCAACTCTCGACACACTGACGCCTAAAAATACACCACCACAAATTACAGACCATTCAAAATTCAAAAGATATTTTGTAGTTTATAGTGCAGTTTAAATAAAATAAACCAGGGAAAAAAGAGAAAGCATGAATCAAAATATTGAGTGGAATTTTAAATGTACTTTGCGTATTGATGCATTTTTCCTGACATGACAAAAGAATTCACAAACGGCGATTAGAACGGCGACGATGAGCCCAGCGAGAAGGACGACGAAAACTCCGCCAATGTTATCCATTCCCAACGGAGAGGCTTTTGAGTCCTTTTTATCATCTCGATTACAAACATCGCCCGTATTCTTCCACCATTTGTTGTACACCAGCTGAATTATCCCCTTCTCTTGCAGCTCCAGAATGGCCAATGACAGTTTGTCACGCCACGGTGAACCTTTTCATCACAAACCGCATAAAGAAAAATGCATAATGAAGTAAAATCTCCAAAATCCAAAATTCAAAACCTAAATAATTTTAGATGGAATTTTATTTCAATCATACTTTTGGGCATGGCGATCCCGTATCCTTTCGAGTCCTAAAATGTATTAAGCACGAAAAATACTAAATATTATATTGGTTTGCAAATTAAAAATGATAATTTTTTTATGCATCTGATTTTAAAATTAGTTTGTATTTGTATTTACGAGAAGTCCTCCAATTTGAGTGAGATTACAGTCCCGCTGAACGACGTAGTCAAGCATGGGTGATTCAATTAGAAAGGCGTAATTTCCCTTGAGAACTCGTTCAATCCCCTCTTCGTACGTGGAGACAAACACTTCCGGTCTGCTCTCCATGTATCGCCACATCTTTTGATACGTCTCCATACTCGAATTCTGAAAAGGCCAACGGCAAAGGCAAAGAAAAATACCAAAAACAAAAGTCATAAATAAAGCAAGATAAAAAATTGGAAGTATATTATCACGCGTGACATTTGACACTGCTGAATACTGAATCTTGGATGCTGAATGTTTTGCACAGAAAGTTAGATGCAAAATTTAATGAGATGAACCGAGTTGGTTGGGCAAAATCTCAACTATTCTGTGATTTAGGTAATTATTCTTTTATTTATGAACTGGATTTGAGCCAGAAGCGGAGGAGAAGAAGAAGCGAGTAATTAAATCAAATGAAAATTTTCTTCCTCTTCCTCGCTTTCCTTTTCTTTTCCTTCTTTTTGGCCTAGACCAAAAAGTAGACGCGATAGACACGATAGACACTAGACACTAGACACGCACTTGAAATGAACAATCAACTGCCTTTTCCCCTGCTGATTCAGTTCCAACGACTTTTATTTATTCATTCCATTCTCTACCTTATCCGTCTTACTCCAATTGTATTTTGTGGCTTTCACCACCTCTCGTTTAATCTCGGAATCACCATAAAACACAATAGACAAGAGATATACGCTGTAAAATTGTTAATTTCTGCATCTTCTAGATTCTAGCGCATTCAACGGACTTGTTAGCAATTAACGACCATTACACAGAAATTAGAGAAATTTTCAATTATTTGTTTACCCGGAAGAAATCCATAGTTGACCCATGTTCAAGTGTCCCATCTACCCATACAAACGCACAACGCACAAAAGTAAATTATAAAGAAAAATGTGGAGCAAGAATCAAGTATGATGAAGGATGATGATAAGATGATAAAAAATGTATTAAAATAGTAAAAAGTACATGAGTACATGAGATATCGGATTGGTCAGCCAGATCTTCAGCGGATTCGATGGGTGTGATTTTTCTATCCACAGTGAGAAAGGCCGCCAAATTAGCTGTGTAGGATGAGACGATGATGAGCGTAAAAAACCACCAAATTCCACCTACAAGACGAGTTGACGTCGTCTATAAACAGTCAACAGGAAAGAGTAAAAGAAGAAGAAAAAAGGTGTTGAAATTTATATAGTGATTCATCCAACCTTTGTCTAGAATTAAACAGAGTCCGTAATCGAATCTACAATTTATATGGTTCATTTAATTGGCTCAATGCTCAATGATTATAGAATATATGGAACAAGAGGTATATGTAATTTATATCCGCATTTTACTCAAGTACTTTTGGATTCAGCCCAGACCTGCCCAGCAATAAAAATAAAAACAGAAAAGAAGAAATTAAACCTTTTTTATCATTTCATTTATTTCTACACTCTACATTCTGCACTTTCACCTCGGACTTTCACTTTTGATTGGGTTTGTTTTTATGTGTACGTATGATTAAGCAATTTGGCGTGTGATGTGTGATGAAATGTTACCCTTGTCTCAGGAAGGTACCAGTGATGAACCAGACGGAATTTGGGAAGGAAAATTGGTTTTCCAGGACGCCTTCATCTCCAGCACACGGAGGCGGCTGGAGCCACTCGTTCGGTGTGAATCGAGCCACAACAAACAACGTGAAACAAACCAACACGTACGCACCTAAACAATACAAACAAAAACACAAACAGACGTATCCGTATCATAAAACAGCCATAAATCCATCATCCATCAGAACAAGTAACGCGTAATCTCGTCAGGACAGTCAACAGTCAACAGCAGAAAAATAATTAAGTGCTCAGTTTTATCATCTGATCAATTAAAAAGTGTAGACACTATCAAAAGCTGAAATCTGAAGCGGACGAGTTTATTTAAAATGAAGGTTGCAGACACGAGACATGAGACACGGGTGAAAAATAACAAGTGAACTGTTGACTGTTTTTAGCTTGTGTAATTGTAATTTGTAATGTTTATCACATTACTGTCAAATTCTGTGTGTTGTCTGTTGTCTGTTGTGTGGAATGGATATTTTGATATGATAAAGGAGAAAAGTGGACTCTCTGGAATCTGGAATCTTGAAGCTGGGAGCTGGAACAGAAAATAGAAAATAGAAGTGAGATTGAAAACTGAAAACCCCGTTCCCTGACAGTGATAATTAACCAAGGCAAGCCAAACCACAAGGAAGAAACAATCCTCATTTCTCATTCCTCATCCTGTCATGCTATTTCATGTTACGTGTCTGGTCTGCCGAGCATAATTTAATATACACATTCAAATGATGGATTATTCTTTCCTCTTTACTTTTTACTCCACAAGAGACACATGAAATACGGAATATGGTTTGTTTGTTGTCTGTCCTGTGTCAGGTGTGATAATGTGATGAGAGAGAAGCCTCGCAGGAAAACAAAACAAGACAACAAGTTGACAGTAGTGGCGAGAAGGCAGTTCCAGTGGTAATAATTTTATACTGTGTACTTGTATGTTGTATCATGAATCATGACACTCCCACGTTTCTCCTTTCTCCTCTAAACACAGAACAAGTATTGTAGATAATTCACTCCAGTAGCCAGCGAGTCATAAATACTGTCAACCGTTTCTTTCACATTACATGTACATAATTTTCACATTTATAAGGATTCTCAATTCTCAATCTCAGTTGCAAGTTCCTCACAGCTTGCTTTTCTACACACATTTTACATTTTACAATACTTTCTCCGCGTGTACATAATATAATCCACTCTGGAACTGGAACTGGAAATAATACTCGACGTGGTTCAGGGTGTAATAATATTATGTAATACGTGTGTATTGTGTAGTTGTAATGTGGATGCATGTCACAGAATAATAATAATAGTAATAGAAAACACAGTAGCAATGTCGTCACACAGGATTAGATTTATAATATTTACCCGCAACGCAAGCCCAAATTTGTGGTGAAAGTGGATTTAGGAAACTGAATAATCTGGCTGGTGGCTTCTTTGGCAGCTGCAAAATACAAACACAAACACAACAAATTACAAAACACGCAGAAAAATATAGAACAAAAATAGACATTTTACAAAAATAATTTAAATAAAAAATAATGCATGACAAATGACAATTTTGTCATTTTTATCATTTCATTTGTAATAAAATACGGAATAGAGAAAAGATATTTTTACTAACCTTGAAAAGGATGGAAATTCCGAGGTTTCTAAAGGGTTTTGTGAAGTCGATGACCTACAACAATTAAATACACATGATGCATCATTTTTATCCTTCCAAAGACCTTCTCACTCTACTTTGTTATCATTGTCACAAATGTCGAATGTGGAATGTCAAATGAGTGCATAATGATTTTGTATTATGTATTTTCTATGTTGTAAATATGTTGCTGATTGCTCAACTGACTTTTTCTCTTGCCGAGTTGATGGTCATGGAACCCACTGCCAAGTCCGATTTCTGGAACAAAACACAAGAAAATACATAATATAGCTCGAGTCTCGAGTTGTGAATTCTCTGCCTAAATCATACGCCTGAATTCTTCTGACTTTTCCTGACCTATTCTTTGTTGTTGCGCAGCATAGAATCTCGAGTCTAGAGTCTAGAATGTAGACTATTTAAAACACTGTCAACTGATTTGAGACTTGAGACTTGAGAACTCGAGGAAAATTTCGATTCTTTATCTATTATCTGTTGACTGGAATCTGGAATCTAGAAATTGGAAATAAAACATAAACATGCGGGACAACAGGAGAAAAATCTGACTCGTCTCACATCAACAAATAATAAAGAGAAAAGGAGAGACGAAAGAGGAAAAGCCCGGCAGTCTCAAATTCCAAATTCCTAATTCCGAATCCTAAATTCCAAATTCCCAACTCCAAACAAGTCATAACCTTTGAATTTTCGCATGCATGTACAATGTACAGTGTACTTTGTACATAATATTATGTTGATCTGTGGTACAGATTCAATTTGGTCCAAAATACAAAATCCAAAATCTAGACTCGACAGATTCTATAGATTGTTGATTGCAGAATTCCGTGTGTCTTATTTGTTGTTTGTTATTTGTGCCTCCGGGCAAAACTTTTGATCTCTTTTCTCTTGACTAGAAAATAGAAAGTTTACAAAGTTGACAGCTTCTGTTTTCTGTTTTCTTATTCATCAATCGTAGCAAAAATATTTTTTTATTTTTAATGCCTGAGGCTTGGAGAATGGAGATTTCTTCTGTGGTGTGTTCTTCAGTATTTGATATTTTGATCTCTCCTCCATTCTCCATTCTCCATTCTCCATGCTCCATGCTCCATGCTCTGGCTTTTTTTGCAGAACAACGTGAAAGAATTTCAAGTGTTGAAAATTGGAGTGCTGCCCAATTTTTATGAGGAACAAGGAAATTTTCATACTCTTTTTATTTGCCAATCGGAAAGAAAAAGGAAGAGAGAGAAAAATTTCCTTTTCCTTCCTCTCTCTCTCTCTCTGTCTATATGTTTCTTTCTCTGTCAAATGTTCAAGTGTTTCATCTTTCATCTCCCAGATCAACTTTTCTCGGGTTATTTCAGTGTAAATAGTAAATAGTAAATACCGGACAAGTTTTATTGCCTCTTCTTTACATTTCAATGCATTGCATTGTTTTGTATCCTGTATTGTGTACATTATTTGTCTATCATAGCGTTATAAAAAATAAGGATGGGAATTTTGAAGTTGGAATTTGCTCTTTTTCTTCATCAAAATTCCAAATTTCTTTTGCGTTTGTGTTTCTACTGCAAAATTATTTGTAACTTTTGTATTTGATCTCTGATCTTTGATTACTTGATTTTGAAAACTTACATTATCTAAGAGTTCTCGAATAACCCCATTCCATTTTTTGGTGATGGCGTTTTCGACGCCGTACTTTCCATCTTTGACAATCTCGATCACATATTGAAATCCGACCAAAGCTGCCACGTCTTTGAGCAGGTCTATGCAAAATCCTTCGTACATTCCGTTGCCGGTCCAATTCCCCTCCGTCTTGAGCATTACATACGGCTTCTCCAGCACTGTCGTCACCCTCAGAGTCACATTCGGAGATTCACCTCCGATAAAAGCGTCCAGGTCGTGGACAGAAAGCCCTTCAGACGGAGTCCAACGTCCAACTGGACGCAGGGATCTGCAATTTGGGATTTGGGTTAGATTTTATGGTACATGTTATTTTATTTATTTTGTACGTAATAAATTGATGGAAGATTACAAATTACAAATCACCTGTTTTTTAACTTGATGAGTGAAAGGGCTGGCTCATGTCGACTTCCCTCTCGAAATTGAACTTTCCCCGTCAGACCATCAAACGACACCTACAAACACAACTTGCGGATGTAAAAATACTTTTCATAATTTACAATTTGACATTTGACATTTTTGTCAGCTCAACTTTTTGGCCTGTGTATTTTGTGTAAAAACACAAAATACAAAATACTCGTGCACAGCAGAATCCAGAATCCAGAATCATAGAGAAATGTCAAATTTCAAGCTGATCTAATATTATGTAATATCTAATATTATGCAAAATATGTGTAAAAAACGTCTCATTGTACGATGACAAGAGCAAGAGGGAAAGATAAAAGATAAAAGATGAGTGCTGAAGAAGTAGAGAAACAAGTTGTGCTTACGCTGTTGATGTAGTTGACGAGTGAAAGTCCATCGGTCCAGGATTCTTCTCTGTCACATGTCACATTTACCGCTTGTCTGATCTCATGACTCGCGTCAAAACTCCTCAGTCCGTGACACAAGGAAATGACACCGTCGTACATCAGAGCGCTGTCACTCTGCTCAAATTATAAATTATAATTTCTTCACAACTTATGTACAACTTACAACTCGTAGATGAGAGATTACGCACAGAATTATGGAATTATGGAATCTTCTTTCTTTAAAATATGTAACATGTAAAAACTTGAACCTGAAGAATCGTAGAGTAACTTTTTGGGTTGAATCTCTGCATATCTGCAATTTGTCTCATATTTCTCGGTGAGTTGTTGATGAGGCGAAAGGACGTCATGTTCACATTGTTATAGCCAAAATCCTCAAGATCGTACAACTCCAAATCCTTCAACAGTAAAGAGTAAAAGAGTAAAAGTTCAAGTGTAAAAAGTAAAAAGTACCATAAAAAGGCAAAGCAAATCTGTCAGCTGTCAGTTAAAAATGCAAAAAAATGCAAAAAAAAGTAGAGTGGAAAAAACATTTTTTACGAGTGTTGTGAAGTGGAAATGATATTTTGGCCCGTTCATTTGAAGCTGCAGCATCTATTTTCAGTTCAAAGTTCAATGTTCAATTATAAGAACATTATGTAAATTATGGAAAATGTTCATTTGAAATTTGACAAAAAATTCTGCAGTTTACAATAATTATTTACAGTTTACAACTTTTGACAAAAATGTACACATTTTATGTAAAAAGTGGAAAGTTTTCTGGAGAGTTTTGAATTTTGACGTACATTACGAAAGAAAACGGGTAGATTTTGGACGTCGACGATGATGTTGAAGATGCGTCGTCGTTTAATTTCATTGAGGACATCTCTGTACGTGCTCGGCGTGACTTGTCGTGGGAGAATCTCTGACCTCCTTCCTGACAGTCCGCCTCTTTGCGAATTCACTCGCTTCTTTAACAAATATTCCATCTGCATAAACCCTGAACAGAAACAAACAAACACGCTTCATGAGTCACAAGTCACGAGGACAAATCAAGAACCAAAAGAGTCAAGAGTAATTAACTTGTGTATTGTGTACTGTGTAGAGATAAAGTGTAAATGAGTACCGTCGAGCTCATCTGTCAAGAAAGCAACTCTTGTCCAGTTGAAGAAGGCCACCGCATCCCTGAGAGCAAAAGCAAACAGACTTTTTGACGGAGCAAGTTTCAGGGGGAATCCAAGAGGGAGATTTCTGCTTCCACTCAGACTACCCGAACTACCGGAAGAGTACAGAGCAGATGAAGAGGAGGATGAGGAAAATACATCCGAATCAAAAAATGAGCTTGTTGGGAGGATGAGCGGTAAGTCCAGAGAAAAAGACAGGGATTTCAAATGAGATTCCAGTGCATAATCAATCCCACTTGTAAAAAGGGCGAAAATCCCTTTGCTTATTAACTGACATCCTGTCCACACAAAATACAAAATACAAAACGTCATAAAAAAAAAGAAAAACGGTAAGTTCATTTTGCATAAAATCAATCAATGACCACACACAAAAACCCAAACCGGAGAATCATAATAATAATAAAACTACTCATTCTTTTTGAAAAAGTTTTTCCTTCCATCCCTTTTGATTTTTCAACTGAATGTCAAATGTCAAATGTAATTGGATAATTAAATTAGAATTTCACACATATTTGCATACATCAGACACAAAACAACACATAATATTTTAGGATAATCCAATTTCAACGCTGAGCCTTATCCGTTATCCTTTATCCATACATTTGTCCGTACATTTTTATGGACTCTCAACTCTTGACTCTCCTCACTCCACACAACACAAATATGTTTCCTTTTTTTGACACAAAACTAAACCTGATTTTTCACATTTTTCCTTGTATAAAAACAGAAACCACAACTGAGCTTAACTTTTTACTTTTTATAAAAAAAATAATTCAAGTAAAAAATTCATTTACTCGTCAACTCTCAATTCTCAATTCTCAATATTGAATATAGTTTTAAATTTTGATATTATGGTATTTTATTTTACCTAATTTTGTTGCGTGAAAAATGTCATTATTTCTGTAGTACAAAGTGCGATAGACGAGCGTGGAGTTGCCCAACAACTTCCTCTCTCGATTCACAGAAAAAACGGCATATTTAAAGGCAACTTCAACGGGACTCGCTCTCAACTCCTCTGGAAATATCCCACCTGCAATTTAAAATATGTACAAACTACAAACAACTTATCATTTTTACTGTTATTTCCTCTTTCCAGTGTTCCCAGCAAAATTAATTACAAAGGCTTTAGCCGTGGACTGTGGAAACTACACAGTGACTGAATTCTGTTCTCTAGTCCATAATCTTGACAACGACTAATAAACATTTTTCAATTTTCCGCATGGATTACAAAGAGAGAAAGTTTTTTCAATGAATTGTGAATTATGAATATGCTAAAAAAAGTATAGGTTGAAACTTGAAAGGAAATGATGAAGAACATGAAAAGAAATGAAATTATGATGAGAGCTTAGGCCAAATCCTTTTTTCTTCCCGTTCCAATGAAAGTGGGAATAAATTTTATGTGATCCAGCTAGCATGTAGAATCTGGAATCTAGAACTTGAAGTTTTGCACAAGAGGAAACGGAACAGAAAAAGTGAAAGAGAAAAAGAGACAAATTCTTATGTCTTGCGTCTTGTTTTTTGAGTCTTGAGAAAGAAGAAAAAGTAAGTGAGCGTCGTGGGGTATTTAACAAATCCCCCTTTTCATTTTCTCATCCTCTTTCTAATTTGATTTGATTTGATTTGAATCGAATTATAAGTTACTTATGCTAATTGACGAGGATTTAAATGGAATTTGGAAACAAAAACAAAAGAAAAACAGCATTTTCCATCTTGAGAATCTTGAGTAAAAATATTAAGGGAAGAGTAGAATAAAGTTTTCTTTGGTTTTATTAGTTTATTTGTTCCTTTGTTTTTTCTTATCCCTCAAAAGCTTGATTATTCTCGTTTATACCTTGTCTTTGTCTCATAATATATTGCTCATTTCTATTTTAGTGCAGGAAATGAGATAGGTTTACAAGCGGAAGACAAAAAAGCGTGTCTCGTGTCTTACCAATGCGAATGAGGGAAGGAAGTGAGCCCACAAACGAATATTCCAATCCCGTCCATATAAAAAACATCCACACACCACAATAATCAAACTTCATTGCGTATGGTACAAAATACAAAAGGCTGGTTGTTGTTGTTTGTTTATAAATTTAATAAATATTATTGCTGACAGGAATAATATATTTAGTATTAAGGATTATCAATTATTGCTATTAGTTTAATGAGGACGGACTATTGATTTTTGAAATTTATAGGCACGCACAAATCACGAATCACGAATATCAAATCTTTTTTAATCACTAATATTTAATATTTTATGTACCACAAACCACAATCCACAATAATATTGATAACAAAAATTGTCTCATGTTCTTCTCCAATTTCCAGTTTCTAGTATCAGAAATGAGAAGAATCCAGTCACGTGATTGATTTTGACCAATCTTTTTTCTTTTACCCATTTTCTTAGTTCTCATGATTCAGAATTAGTGAACATTAAAAAGTAAAAAGTAGAAAGGTTCGAAGCACAAGAAAATAGAAGAAAACAGAAAAAAAGAGATACAGAAAATCCAGTCACTTTTTATTATTGCTGTGAGGAGAATAGAGAAGACAGATATTTTGTTTTTGTGCTCCATACGGATTGAGAAGCGAGAGCATACTAAACTTTCCCTGTGACTTGCACTTACTTAACTTCAAATCGCCTTTCTTCACTCTTTCACTCTCTCCCACTCACTGTGTGTGTGTGTGTGTGTGTTTGTGTGGGTCGTGTATCTTTCCAAAGTCACAAGTAGAACAGAGAATGACACAATGAACTGGGAGAACAAAGCAAAGGGGAAGAGAATAGGATCCAGAATTCAGAATCTATGAGTAGACTTGCGTTCAATCTCCCAAGTCTCAACTTTTCTGTGTACTCAACACTCAGCACTCAGCATTCAGCATTCACAGTGCTTAACTTTGAGCCGGAGCTGAGGAGAATAGAGTAAAATGAGTAGACCACGTTTTACAACTCGGATGATACTATTACTGTATAAAACTATATTTTTGGCTCACTCCCCTCCGCTCATTTACGTCTTTCAACTTATCCAATTCTCATAAAATTCCTCCTCTTCCTTCGCCACTCTCCATTCTACTCTCTACTTTCTACTCTCTACACTCTACACTCATTCATTCATTCATCATTCTCTTTTTATTCTATCCGGAATCCGGAATCCAGTATCCAGAATCCAGATCTTCCTTCTCCATTCTCCATTCTCCACATGCACAAACACATCTCTCTTCACTTCTCTGTTCCTCACAAATACATAAAATATAAACTTTCAACTTTTCAACTGCAAGGCAATTAAATTTCCAAATTCTTGGTACAAAAATTTATGACTTGACTCTGGAGTCTGGACGCTGGACTGGACTGGTGTGCGTGTACGTGTGCGTTTGTATTATGTATTATGTGATGAAGGGATTCGCCTTTGATACAGGGCGGAAAAGAAAAGGAGATGAGAAGATGAGTACATTATAAAAATAGATCATCTGCTCCTTTCTCCTTTCTCGATTCTCGATCCTCCTCGTGTCAAAGTACAAAAGTTAATTCATATCATTCATTCATTCAGTCAGTCACATATCCATTAGATTACACATTACACATGTAGAGTAAAAACAACTTTTCTTTCCTCATTCAACTTGGTCAACTTGGTCATGTTCAAATGTTCAAATGTTCAATGTCCATCTTTGATCTTTGCTAACAGTCTACAGTCGCAGTCTACAGAGCACAGACCATCAAATTCAATTGGTTCTTGCTCGGCTCGGACAAAGCCCGTTTCTTTACGTAACTCGCACAACTTTGTAAACTTGGACCACCCAACACTCAATACTCAATACTCAACAGAAATAGAATAAGAACCTCGTTTTCTCGTAGTTCGTACTGGAGAGGTGGAGCGGTAAGGAGAAAGAGGTCGAGATAACTGGACACTGGACAAGGGACAATGGAAACTGGATAAAAGTGGACAAAAGTGGACAAGGGAAACTTTTATCATGTGATAAAACATACAAAACATATTATAACTACGGCAGTATCACTTATCATCACTCTCATGTATCATACAAAAGTCAAAAGTAAAAGTGTGTACACGTGGAAAGTGGGAAATTGAAAATAACCACTTTTCCTTTTCCCTTACTTTTTGTCTTTTGTCTTTTATCGTTTGTCATCCTCAACTCTTTT
This sequence comes from Sminthurinus aureus, assembly GCA_034698265.1. Classification (NCBI taxonomy): domain Eukaryota; kingdom Metazoa; phylum Arthropoda; class Collembola; order Symphypleona; family Katiannidae; genus Sminthurinus; species Sminthurinus aureus. Next base: position 25,574 of record JAQGBH010000425.1, on the reverse strand, counting down.
CCCTTAGTTTTTACTATTCAGATTTGGTTAGATTCTCAATTCTCGGTTCTCCACTCCACAGTTTGAAATGTAACAAGAAATCTGTCGCAATTTCCCCCTGGATCGAATATCGACTATCGACTATCAACTAACTGAAAGTAAAAATCAAAGTAGTTGAAAAAGTTGACTTTCTTTTATTTATTGCCACTTTACAACAACTTAATAAAGATAATCGAGTTGGAATCAGAATCAGAATTGGTGTTAGAAACCGAGACACATAATGGCAATGGGAATGAGAATGGAGAAAGTTTCTACTGAGGTCAATCCAATAATATTGACTACTGAGAATTTGAGAATTGCGTGTTATGGGAGAAATCAAAAAGTTCTTTTCTCTATTCACAATTTACACCCGCCACTTTCAAGATCTATCATAAAATATCAAATATTGTAACGGAAAGCGAAAAGGCACAGTAAAAAAAGACAACACACGCAGCAAAACCATGTAGAATACAGAATACAGAACGGAACGTTGATTTTACGATTCCCGTTGAGATTTAAGCGTACAATTTGGTATATTTTTTATTCGTAAAAAATTATAAAATTTTTGTATATTTTAAAAATAAAAATTTCCACATAATATTCAAAATTCCATATAAAAAAGCTATAAAAATAATTACAAGTCAGAGTTGGAAGTGTATAGAATATTCACAAAGAGACATGATAAATCGGAAATCGGAAATCAGACGATGAGAGGACGGTTTTGGTTCAAAAGGATTTGGTTTTGATTGACGTATCGGCCGTTGTTGGTGTAAGGTCGTTGGTTGTTGTTGTAGGCGAGTTGATTGTTGATGGTGGGTCTGAAACGATTGTACGGGTCGTTGACACGTGTGTTTTGTGGAAGGGCAGTTGGAATTGGAATTGGCTGAGCTGAGACAGTCAAAGGTGACTGGACGACAGTTCTGGGTGAATTTGTTGGAACTACATTCAAGTCATTGTAGACACCGGCACTGGCTGGAATGTTACTTCCGGAAACTCGAAATCCAAGCTCATCTGCGACCCAGTTAACCTGATACAAAAATAAAAGATTGAATAATAAATCAATTTGTACAATATATTTTGATTTTCTGTATTTTTATCATGAGAATTATGAGCATTTGAAACTTACGGTGATTGGCAATCCCTCGGGGCTGATGTAACTGTAGGATCCTTGCATAACTTGGATTTGAGCATCTTCACCATCGGCAGTACGGGCTTCTGGATTTGGTTTTAAATATCCACTGACATCTGATCTCTGTCCATCGGATAATTCATATCCATAACGAAAGTTTCCATCTCCACTGTTCTCATTTTCACTTCGAACTGCCACGACGCCCGCACCGAGGTCGAGGGGAGATTGAGAACGGACTGGAGCAATTGAAGGGGTCAAAGGTCGGTTGTATCGTGCTCGGTCAAGCACAGAGAGTTGTTGTTCTCGGAGGCCGGGTGTTAATAGTCGCTGGTCACGCTGAGCAGCCAAAAGATCCAAAAGAGCGGGTGATTGGACTCCTTGTTGCTGTTGGTTTTGTTCTTGGCCGAGGGTTGCTGGATTTTGAGCCAATGCAACACACAAACAGCCCAAAAAAGTTACCTGTACACAAAAAATAAGATCCTTTCGGTATTTTTTTTAAAGAAATAAAAATAATATCATGAGTAATATTTTCTTTTTTCCTTACCATTTGAATTGGACGCATCTTGATGATTTTTGATTTTTGATTTTTTAGGATCAAAAATGATAATTCAAGAACTATTATTGTCTCGACGCTGGGAACTGAGCTGATGGAGCTGAGAGAGCTGAGAAAGTGGAATGAATGAATTTGAATGAGATGCCTCATCTTTTTATACTCAAGTTTGTGTATTCTACATACATTTTGTATTCACCTTTCAAAAAGAAGATGTGCTTGTTCATGTCCATGTTGAATGTTGATGCTGGTCTTGTCATGTCATCTTTTTATTTTTAACCTTTTTGAATAAGTATATGAAATTATGTATTAGGAATTATGAGCTGTGTAATGTGTAAGTGATAAAAATGCATTATTAATTATCATAATATTTCTACTTGTGTTTTGTGCATCACCACTATTTAATATTTAGCATAATTAGTGATCATAGTCAGGAATGATTGAATGTAGCAATTGGTAATTGATAATTGGTAATTGACTGATCAATGTCCAAGCAGACAGCAAATTGTCTAAAGTCTCAAGTCTGAAGAGAAAAGGGGCGGAAGACCATCACAAATTACCCATTGCCAATTGTACATGTAGAAAAACGACTAAAAGGATCATAATTTGGTCACTTTTGAACAGTTTCCAGTCCAAACTTGCAAAGCAGAGGAAAATAATGTGAAGGGCACGTCATCAAGATTAAAATGCAGTGACACATGACATAACATAACACACAACAGCAAAACTTGGTGCATTTTATGCTTTTCGTGTGTCTTCTTTCTTGCAATGCAAAAGATTATAGTTACGTGCATCATGTTCATGATATTTGTATGACTATAACATGTAACATGTAAAATGCTCCATGCTCAGCTTGCAATTAAAAATGTTGGTACTTTTGACTTTACTATAAAAAAAGTATTATAAAGTATAATTTATTCTTGTATTTTTTGTGACACTTGACTTGCAGACAATCACATAGCACAAAATACAATATAGCTAATTGTAAGATAAAAAGATGGTGACTGGTGATGCAGAAAATTTTGACATGACATGCATTTTATAATTATATGGGTTCAAAAATTATTTTCTCCCTCTTGTTAAATTTTATTCACGCCCTTTACAATTTCAATATCAAATATCAACCATCAACAACAACACACAGCATTCAAAATTCAAAATACAAAATACACAAGAATAACAACTGAAAAGTTTGATTGATATTTCACCGCCGCCTCCCTCTCTTCAGCTTCATCTCATTTGAATACATAATAAATAATAATAAATAGTTTGAGCTATGTGTATACAAAATACATTATACATTATAAAAATCTATATTACTCTAATTCGTACTATAAACAATATGTACAAAATGTATTGTAGTGTATTTCCGTTTTTCATGTGCCTTTTTACACTAAACACTAAACGTTACGAATTACGAGTCATATATCTACAAAAGTAAGTGCTTGATGAGACCACACGAACCACGAAGAGCAAAGAAGACGAAAATCAACCATTTGTTTCTTGTTACTCAATCTGTTCCTTTTGAGTTTTGAGATTTGAGATTTGAGTAGTTGACTTAATTACACAGCAGGAGAGAAGGATGACGATGATGAGCATGTTCTCGTGGTTCATATCATCTCAGCTGAGTGAAGGGCACGAGTTTATTATGTTAAATTTAATGTTTAATGTACGTAATCAGTAATAATACCAAATATAAATAAAAGATAAAAGTTACACAAATCCGTTCTGTTCGGTCTTGACTTGATTTCCTTCATTTTGGTCATTATTTAAGTACTAATGTGTAATCTTAATTAATTATTAATCATTAATTATACATCAGCTCAGTTACAAAATACAAAATATACCATAAGATCATAATTCATAATATTATGTACAAAATGTTTTTTATATTATAATATTTTTATATAATTTTTTGTGTGTACAGTGTACATTTATATATAAATTCCCATTGCCAGTGTTGAGTATTGAGTGCTTATTTCATTTTAAGTTTTATAAATTATCACGTCATTGTTTTGCATAATTTTTTTCTTATCCTCTCGTGTTTTTTTTCATCACGTAGAATGAAAAAATTAACTTGTGATATTCAAAAGATATTAAATATGATCATTTGGAATTTGGAATTTGGAACTTTTGGTTCAGATTCTTCCGTTTTTTCAGTTTGTGACCATTTAAATTTCCAATGCTCATCACTCATCACAGTGTGTATGAGAATTGCAAAAAAACTGAAAATTCAAGCACATGGTCTTGATTCTTGATATTACGCTTCAAGTAAAAAATGAAAATGTCAATCTCTTGTCAGTCTAACTTCTAAAACTCAGTACAGTCAACAAAACGAGTGTCACAATATTTTGTAAAATAGAGATGAAAAATAGTGAGGATGAACTTGAAGTTTCCCAGTGATCAATCCTTTTCCTTTGTTGCTGTCGAAGAACACGAACCGCACCAAGTTCATGTAGAGCGGATGTGTCTAAAAGATTTGAAAAATTCACTTGATTTTTGTATGGAAAGACTTGTTGGAATTTTTGCTCATTTCCCATCATCATCTCCCGATCTCTCATCATTTTGTTCTTTTTATTTTCCCCCCTCGTTGAATCGGTCACTTCCACTGAAGCGCCGTCTCCTTTTTTTGTACTCAAGTTTTCTTCTCTGTCCCCTTTTGAGACGGATTTTGTGGTTGTGGTTGTCGCTTGTACTGGTATTGAAGTTTGAGTTTGAGTTTTGCGACGTCGTTTATTTACAGGTTCCATTCGGATGGAGAGTTGTGGAGCGGGTGTATTTTCACTGGTTTCCACAGTCACTGTAACATTTTCATAACCACTCTTGAGGAATTTGAATACATATTTTCCAGGGAAGGCAATTCTCCAGAATTCTCCTCTGGAATTTGTTAAAAATGGCATTGCCTCTCTGTCGTCAAATCGTCGATAATCTTCTTTAGTAATTTGTACATTGTCCAGGGCTTTACCCGTTGTTGCGTCCACCACTTGACCTCGTAAACTCAGAGCTGCTGACTCAATCATTGTCAAAAGACGCTACAACCAAAATTCAAATTTCAGATTTTAAAGAAGAGTTCAGGATAAACATAAAATGAATTAAGAATCTCACGTGTTGGTGGTTGTGCCAAATGTCCTCTAAATTTCCCGTGTCATTATCATTTCGACAACAAGAGAGACAAATGAGAAGCTCAAATGTTCCACAGAAGTAATTGTAGTCCAACATTGAACCTATTTTTCATTAAAGCATATTTCTTACTTTTTTGTGCAGAATATTAGTCTAGATAATTTAAGCTAAAGTCTAAAGAATTATTATAAAAATCACAGCCTATGGAAGAAAGAGAAATAACGCAGGTTGATTATTGTTTATTACCGCCAACGCTGTGCCATTCAGCTCCATTGATGAATCCTTCTGGAAAAATTCTGTTGACGGACGGGCAATACCAATCCATCGAGTTGTGCTCGTCCAAAACACCCACATAATTTCGAGCCAACATTTGAAAGGTTTCATCGTCCGGCGTTCTGTGAGCTCCACCTCGACCGTGTCCATCTTTTTATTTATTTACAATATTTAATATGTAGATAAAACATACACATCAAAATTGAAAACCAACAAGAATAATTTATGATTTATAATGAAAACACACATAATAATATGTTTAAATCGTATACACACTAAGTTAATTTTTAATTACATGTAAAAGTTGTAGGATTTTCCGAATCCCAAGGATAGCTAACGACCTTTGCTCCAGCAATCACAGAACCAGACATGATGAAACTGTTCTCCTTCATCCAATTCATCATGGCCATTGTTTCTGGCTCGGGAATTGTAGAGTCGATTTCATGACTGTCATCCGGTTGAAAAATGTCCGGAAAATTACGATTCAGATCCACATTGTTACCGTTCAACCTGCAATTGAAAACAAGTGAAGATATTTTCATTATTAAGTTCCTAAATTCTAGATTCTAGATTCTAGAGTCCAGGAGTCAAGGGAAATGTGAAATGGAAGAAAGCTACATTTAAAATATAAACAACCTTCCTTGTCGACCAAAACATTCTCCTGGAACGGACTTTGCATAACCATCTGGATTGAAATTGGGCAAAATGTGAACTTCCACATTATCCATCAGCATTTTTATTTCTTCATTCGTCCCATAATTTTCTACAAGGAACTGAAAAAATATCCGAACATTTTTAGTACACTAAAACCGAACATTTTTAGTACAATAAATTTAATATAAAGGATTCTGTACGATTTAAAGAAAACTTTAAAAAATGTTATTCTGTATTTTTTCTTTGCTTGTTTAAGTGTACTTGAATCAATTTGAGAAGGATGACGCACGCAGGTCCAGAATTTCCATTGAAATTTCCTACAAATTTGATTTGTGGTTTTAGTAACGGTCGTTCTCCTTCCGGATCTGACTTTAATACCATCGTCCATAGTTCCCTGCCTGCGTGATCAATTTGTCAAAATAAATGAGTAAAATGTATTATAAAATGATCACTCCAGATTCAAGATTAAATTAATTTTTATGTTTACTCTGGTAAAACAGTTTTCAAATTTCAAAGAACACAAAACCGAACCTTCTGTGGAATTTCCGATGGAGATTAATTTAGTAATATTTGGGTAGGTGTGAGCTAATGTTTGGAGGTAATTTGTAACATGAGAATGATGACATGTAGATTTTACATTTTCATCAATAGAGTCACTAGCTAACACAATGTGAACTGTGCAAAAAATTTGAAATAGGTTACAGAATAGGAGCACACACAAAGGAAATTTCACAGCTTTGGCCATTTGCTCTCCTTAGTTTGTTATAATTTATCATGTGTTATTTTTACTAGCCGATAGAACGGATTATTTAAAATCACTTTTTGTTTTTTTATGCTTGGATTGATCATTGATCAGCTTGGAGTTCCTATCCGAAAATCAGAAACCAAACTCCCGTAAACATTAAGAAATGTGGAATTCATTCCTATGTGTTGACAAAATGAAAGGAGAAATGAAATGACCGAAAGTGTCGAGTTTCGAGTGTCAGTTGTGGACAACGAAAAACGAAAACACTAAAATCTAAAATGAGACTGGCGAGTAAATCAACCATAAGTCGTGTTGTGTATGTATAATTATACGAAATTAGTACCATAATTTGTGATATGAAAGTGTGTATATATGCATCATGGATAATATGTAAAATGTCTATTTATCTGTAATCTACACGGATGAGGAAGAGCGGAATAAGTACAATGTACAATGTGTGGTACAAAAGCACTTGTGGACGTCAAGCAAGAAAAGGATGATAAGAAAATGAGTGGACGACCGATCTAGAAGAAAAAAGGGACAGAGCACTACACACTACACACACATACAAAAAATAAAACTTCAACACACTGTATTATGAATAATAATTGTAAAAACTAAATGAAGTCTAAAACAAAAGACACTGAGTAGATTCTAATATATAATAATATAATATACAATATACGGAATACAGAAGCTATGAAACAAATAGGAGAGCAAAAGACTTGTGTCTTATTTACTAGAAATTCTTCTTCCATATTCCGTTCTCCGTTCGTTCATCCATATCATGTGTTCCGTAGCCTATGGTCTGTAGTCTATAGTGAACTTTTAAACAGGAAGTTTGTACGCGAACAAGTGATACCGATATGAAAATATTCCACTGTGCTTATCCTGTTTTTTGTTTTTGTTTCATCTCGATTCTCGATTGCCAATACACTTTGAATTTTGAATTATGGATAAGAAAAATCAATACTAATTTTATTCATGCAGCGATTCATGTAGCACGTGTGCACATAATATTATGAATTATGATAATATTATGGTTTTTTATTTTTGCATACTATTATCTTTCACTATATTCAATGTTGTCAAATGCCAAATTCAATACAAAATCATTATGACAAGTATAACTAGTATCAAATGTGATACGAGCAACCCAATAATTTTTTGGAAATCTAGCAGAAGTAAAGTACAAAAAAAGTATAGCTGTCAAAAAGTCCTAAAAGACTTGCTCTGGACATTGGTCATAAACAAAATCAATAAATATTTTGTGAACCGTAACACTTCTGTATTTGACTGATTACATGATGACTAATCATTACTCATTCCTTCAGATTTCTGGAGAAATACGAAGGAATATGATTTTCAGAATGAAAATGTGTTTTTTTATTTCTATTTCTCCTTTCTCCATTTGACCACTTTATAATTGGGGTTTTCGATATGTCATGTATCATGTATGATGAATAAAATGTGTACAATGTACATATTGCACATATTACTATGGTTACCTCTTTAAAAACGTCCACCCTGCAAAACAGCACAGACATCGTATACGGGATCATTGAAACTTGAAACAACTGGAGCATTTCAACGTCTGTGGATTCTAAAGTTTGGAGCTTGGACCTTGGACACTGGCTGAAGACCACAAACAACTGATCCAACGACCGCAAAGCATGACACATGAGTTGACTATGTCATAAAAAAGTATTTGTACTTTATACCGTTTCGTTTTATAAACTATAAACGATGCAATCCAATGTAGAGCTGAATCATGGACAACGGTGAAAGCATCCGATTCTAGAGAAATCAGATTAGACATGGATGTCTCTTTCTTTCGTGATTTTATAGCCGGGTGGACCGCAGGTTTATTTGTCTAATTCCTTGTACAAACATTGGTTTCCAAATTGAATCGTTTCAATTTACAGCTACTAAAAATGATTAATAATTTGATACGCATTTATAAAATTTCACAGGCATGTTAGGTCTGTTGGTTGGGCATCCATGTGACACTATTAAAACATATCAGCAGGTACAAAATATTAGCTTGAGAAATGCTTACACTAAAGTTTGGCGAAGACAAGGGATCCAAGGTATACATTTTAAAGGCATATTATATATATACATAATACATAATGTAAACATGGATACTTTCTACACAGCTGGTGCCTGTCCACTGTACATAATATACAATCATATTGAAAATTTTATAACATTTTGGTTCCTTTCTTTAATCATTATCTAACTTTTTTCGTTTTTGCAATTTGTTTAGGGTTTTATAGAGGAGTAGCTAGTCCGATGTTGACAAACGGAATTTCAAATTCTGTATTCTTTGGATGTTACACAAGTTCTCTAGAGTACATGTGTAAAAATAGAATTCGAACAAATCCAGTAATACATCAATAAATACTTAGTATAAAGTATAAATACAATGGGACAATGTCTGTATGAGAAGTTTACTTGTTTAAAACTTTGTGCAAAATACAAAATAATGTATAAAATAATTATATAGGGTAAAACAGCAGAAGATTTGGCATCATATTGGGAAGTATTTCTTGGTGGACTTTTTGGTGGATTTGCGCAAACAATAGTCTCAAATCCCGTAGAACTTGTCAAAACTCAAATGCAAGTTATGGGAAAGGATTCAAAAGGTCAGTATTCTACAACATGGAAGGTTATTCGAAAAATTTACGCTGCTAAGGGTATACGAGGCTTTGGAATTGGTTATTCTTCTTTACTGGCTCGGTAAATTACATCCCCTACAATATTGTCTTTGATTTTTTTGTTCAAATTTTAAATGAAATGGAATGTTATAATTGAAGGAATAGTTGATTTTCCTAAAAAGGGACCTTCATGGTAATGGAGTTTATACTTTATCTTATGTATATCTATTGGATCGGGCCAAATCTGATGCTAAAAAACATGGAGATACGTTACCAAATCCTTTACATCTATTTGTAGCAGGTGGATTCGCAGGTTGGTTTTTTAAATTTACTATTACTGTAGATTTGTTTATTATTTACTATGCTTTTTTCTTCAATAGGTCAAAACAATAGCAAGATTTCAAAATATTTGTTTTTTTCAACGATCGAAAAAGTGAACTGTGGAAACATGGAACAACGTATAAACAAAAAAATATCAATACAAATGTATAAACTTCCTAAGCAACTAAAAATAAAACTCCCCATTCAAGTGAGTTTTATTTTTAGTTGCTTAGGAAGTTTATACTTTTGTATTGATATTTTTTTGTTTATACATTGTTCCATGTTTCCACAGTTCACTTTTTCGATCGTTGGTTTTTTTTACAAAATCCTTGTACAAACAGGAATTTTTTGTTGGTGGGTGTCTTTGCCCATGGATGTAGTAAAATCAAGATTACAGGCTCAATCAATTGAAAACCCCATCTACAAAGGATTTGTGGATTGTGCTAATCAGATATTAAAAAATGAAGGTGCAAGTGCATTTACCAAAGGATTTTTAACTTTAACAATCAGAGCCTTCCCAGTGAATGGGGTGATTTTTTTTTCATATGAACTGATACGACTTTTCTTTGACAAATTAGTTGGAAAGAAAGTAGAAAGTCATACCCATGTGCATTCAACGCATGTCAAAGAATAAACTGTAATGATTACTAGGTATTTAATTATTAACGTTTTATACCGATGAGTTAGATTTTTGTCTCATCTTTATATTTTATATAGACATAATTTTAGACACAACGTTAATGTATTATTGAATATCTATAGATGTTATAAATGCTAAATATTTTATTTTTAAGCTCGTTAAATGAATGTAAAATAAATATTTTAATAATTATTGTTAATAAACTTGAGATTTTACAAGTTCCATGATTACATTCACGCAAAAAAAAATAAAAACGTTTTGCAAAGCATTGAGATGACTTGATTCTTTATGAAAACGGGCGGAAAGTAAGAACCAGTTGGAAACGTGATTTGCACATTTGTGAATTCAGTCGTTCAAAGTTGTTCGTGGTGTGCACACATTTGATTAAAAAGTTGAAACAGTTTATTAGAAATGTAGCTTAATTGCAATTAAACATATTCCTCATGGGTTAAGGAATATCTGTTGAAGACTTATCAAGCCTATCCAAAACTTCCCTATTCAATCATTTATCACCCGGCATCAAAACTTCAGTTTCGTCATCATTTTTTTCTTTCATCTGGACGAAGGTAAAATAGAATTTAAGATAGTAAAAAGTAAAAAGTAAAAAGCATGCTTCCTCTATAAAATTTATAATATTATCCACTTAAAATGAAGCATTTTAAATATTAATGAGTATATTATTAATGTGCGGTTACTTAATGTTGAATGGTTCAGGATTAACTATAGGAAGGACTACAATATAATATTGACATTGTGCATGAAAAAAATGGAACAGCAACTTGACAAAATAATGATGGGGAAAACAGAGGAAGGTGAAGGGTTGTCACCAATTGACAACAAAGAAAATATTGGAACGATTGATATTGTAATTCAAAATTCACATAATAATACTAGATTATGCATGATATTGTAATTTATAATAATATTATTATAGTATATTTTAGTAGGTATTATGCTTTGTTTTTTGTTTTATTCTTTTAACTTCTATTGATGCTTTATACTTTATATAATCATAGTATATTATGATGTTATATTGTGATATATTGTATATTATATTATTATTTTTATATTTAACATTTAATGAAATATTATACGGAATTACTTAGGTTCTAATCAAGATGATGAAATATCTGTCAAGTACTGATTTGGTCCACTTTCGTTTAGTAAATCGTCAATGGAGAGACCAAGCTACTTCAATTTTATTGAAAAGGCAGGACCTTAGTATTGATTTAGTTTTTTGTCCAGGACGGAACGTGTATCAAATGCATGATGAGAATTATCGTGATCAGCAGAAAATTAATGGTGGTGATAATACTTTGACCCCAACTTTAGAACATTTGGTTGAATGTATCAGAGGATCAAAATGTTTCCCCGCTGTTGGCTTTGAATTTTCTCACGGAGATTGGGTACGAGATGGTTATCAACTTGAGCAGTTTTTCCGTCTTTATGGGAAGAATATTAAAAAACTTCGTTTGAATTTAAAAACTGTTCACAAGGTGGATCCATCTCCTCTCATATTTCCTATTGAAATCGAAGAAGAAACAACAACTGAAGCTTGGATTAAAAAATTAATGAAACTTATACCAAATCTCAAGCATTTACATATCCAATCATTACCTACTGAATTTTGGGAATTCAAGCAAAGAGACGAAGATGAGGAAAAGGGAGAAAAATTTGTTTTTTCATCTTTACAAATTCTAAATTTGGAAGGATTTAAAAAAATCGTTGACGAAAATAAGTACAAGTACATCATTACCAACAAGAAAAAGAATAAGAGCAAGAAGAAGAATAAGAGGAGGAACTTTAATGACGATGATGATGATACTATTACTACTAATGGAAACATTAAATATTGTGGATTCTTGGATCTGATTCTCAAATCTGCAACAAATTTAATTGTAACTGAAAATTTCTCATTGGAATTCATTAGAGAATATGTTTCTAATCCTAAAGCATTAGAAACAATCAAGTCATTCAGTTGTACGCCAACCATTAAAAATCTTGAATATTTAACAGAATATTCAGTCAATAGTCCTAAATTGGAAGAGTTTGGATTTCATCTTGAGAAAAGTTATGCTTTAAAAACACCCTCCTGGATCAAAATTGCATCTTCCTTCAATCTTATTTTAAAATCAAGTTCTGATACGATGAAAAGGATTGTTTATTTTCATCCACTAGGATTTCTCCAACATGGTGTATCACTTACAAATCAACAAGTTGAACAAATTGAATTCCCCATCATGAAAGTTTTGGAATCAATTGAATTTGGAGAAAAATCTAGTAAAAAATGCCCTCATGTTCTTCGTAAACACAATGAGATGTTTTCTTCTTTAAAAGAATTTCAAATGACTCGTCAATTATTTCCATCTTTGAAGAAAATCAGCTTTTGCTTTTCTAAAGTAAAAACAGAATCGTTTCTCATCAAGTATTTCAAAAACTTTTTGATTACTCCTGTATTGATGGATGAATTAGAAATTGAGATTTCTCAACAAATTCCAGATAGTGTTGTTGAGCAACTTGTAGTTTTGTTTCCATTCGTTCAAGGACTAAGTATCAAAAATGTTACAGATTTTCATGCTTTGGGGAAAAGTATATTTAAGCACCTTCATCAAAATTTGACGTCACTCAAGTTAAGTGGAAACATTCTTCAAAGTTGCTTTACTAATGGTTTGAGCTCGTTGGATTCTACTATTACTGGAATTAAGAATCCAAAAGTATGTGATCGACTAAAAATAAAACTGGAAGAGGATGCAGGGTCATCAAAATTATTTGCTGCTTTCTTGGATTCAAAATCTGATTCTACTAATGAGTCAAATGATGATGATGATAATAATAATGAAGTTATGGATAATCTACAAACATCAAGTGAAATTTTAAACATGAAAGAATTTCCTTCTATTAGAGATATGAAAAGTAATGGCTTTTATTATATTATAGATACGATACTACATAAAAAATTGATAATAATAATTATTATTAATTCTTTGAAAATAGATACCTATTCTATTATTATATTAAATATTTAACAACAATAAATTATAAATAACATCGTAATTATTGTTAATTGTTATGATAATATTATGTATTGTTTCTTGACTTTGACAGAATTGAAAACTTTCATATTGGAATTATCTGAAGTATCAACAATGGCTTGGTTCCTTCCTCATGTTGATGCTTTTTCTCTTGTCACTGATGCTTATGGATTTAGTTTGATGCCATTGTTAGAAATTAAAATTATTTTGAAGAATCTTCCTAGCGAAAATAGAGCTGAATTTTTGAAAAGTAATCATAATACTAAATACCACGGCTCACTAAACTGTACCAGCAATCTACAAAGTTTCCATGGAAACTTGCAGATTGCTGGTACAGTTTAGTGAGCCATGCTAAATACTATAGTATAAGTTTTTTTTTCTATCTGTTTAACGTTTCTTATGACTCATGAATTAGTATTATTCTAGTATTTTTGTTCATAATTTGGTCTTTTGTTGACGTTTTTAGAATTCCAGGTCATGTTGCCCAATGCAAATGTTATAACTGAAGACTGAATTTAAAGACTGGCGAACCATAAAAGTATTCCTTTTTGTATTTAGTTTTTTTTTCCTATTACGAAACAATATTAGTATTTCAACATTGTAATATTAATGTTACTTTTTTCAACTTTATATACTATACCTAACTTTTTTTTGTCTATCTTTACTTTATGAGTATTGAGTAATATAAAATGTAATCTATTATAGATTTAGTTATAGTATCGAGCAGAAATTTTCGACTATACATTCTACCTAGCTATTTCTCTCTGATATACAGATAAACAAGTCTGTTTAAACCAATTAAAGTTTTATTATACAATGTTAATTATTGTTAACTGAAATGTGTGAAACAAAATAATAGAAAAAATATTGTTCACTATAATATTATTGGCTACTATGTATTTACATGATAAAATTTTTTTTGATAATGTTGTAATCTCTGTAGTTTGGAGTTTTTTTTGGTGTAAAACAAATAAAACAAAAATTGTTACTTTTTTCAATCCATGTAAAAAAAATACAAACGTTTTTAGTATCGATTGTATCAAACTTAATATCACTTATTTGTTAGACACAAACCAAAAATTTATTAGCTTTCTTAAACTAAATATTATGTCATTGCAGTGGTTATTAAATAGTGTTTGGTGACATTCGTTATAGTATGCCGTTTTGCCTTGTAGGAAAAATCAGTATAGATATAATATTATTATTTATGCACACCCCTCTTTTCAGATTTTTGTCGTATTATGTTTTTCCTCTAAAAAGTTGTTTTGGGTATAATATTTTACATTAGCTATTGTCTTTGAATTTGATTGAGGGGCGTGTCAACTGATTCCACATACTGATGCTTTCATATCTCGATGTTAAAATAATATATTATTGTAATGTTGCGTTTATGACATTTCAAATTTCAAACAGTTCTTCGTACATAGGGGATAAATGGCATTATTTTTATCATGTTGCTTATTTTACTATTGATTCTTAATTTACGTAGTATATTATTGCATTGTAATTTGTACTTTTCACTGTAAAATGGCCAAATAATTGCTGGCATGTTAAAAAATGAGTGAGATTGTTAGATTTCTTGCATCATTCAGTGACAAATGCATGTAAATATACCTAAGAACTAAGAACAGCATCATAAAATATCAATGCATACGTGGACTAGAGGCTTTATATAATCGTAAGATCTGAATAACAAGTGTGCTTTTTACAAAATATTAGTCTAGACTACATTTCTGAATTTAATACTCAGATTCTGACAGCAATTTAAATATCCTAATATTTGGAATGTAATAAAATTTTAAATGTTTCATATTTAATGAATAGGCAGTTCAGACAGCTGTGGGCTGTGGGCACAGATGATATTCATGATTCATGAGTCACTATATGTTTAGAAAAAGCGCCTGGTATGACTTGGCGATATATCACACGTACAGATTCTAAAATTGCAATCAAAATAAATAGTGTTGTCTGTCAGTTTAAGCTTCAAAATACAGGAAGTTTGCTTAATTATTAATTCATTTGTCTTTCCTAAGTAAGCATTAATCATTAATCAGTGTGTACTTACTGATAATTTGTAACAATAGGTGTATTAAAGTTAAAAGTGTATAAAAAAATATTGAACTCGACTGAAATAAAAGTTTAGTTAAAAATCTTTAAAAAAGTAAGTTAAACAGACGATACAACTGTAATTACATATATATACACAATAATTCATTCATTCGTATTTTAATTATTACTGTTTTAGAAAAAAGCCATTCAATTGAATACATATAAATATTTCATGTTTCATTATAGATCATATTTGTGAAGCCGGGTATATATCTTTCCGTATACTTAAGTTAAACAAAAACAAAAATTCGTCAAGATGGTATTATTTACGATGATTACCCGTTTGAGAGATTCAATGCCATTAGCAGCTAGCATGCAAAATGATGAAGAGGTAAAAAGTCTAATTATTGTAATAATTATTATATTCATTATGTTATAAAATATAACATGTGTGTAGTGTGTACACATTGTCAATTATCAAAGATGAGTTTAATATTATGACAATGAACAAAATTCATGTGTAATGTATAATATTAAATTCAATTTTGTACAGAGTATATCAAATAATAGCATATTTATCAAATCACTATAATATATAATATACATAATTCATGTTTTTATTTTTTTTTTACATGTTACATAGTATGAAAAGAGTTTAATGGAATATCAACAACAAGCCAAAATGCTCTTCCGTAGATTAACTCCTGAAAGTCCTCCAAAATGTAGTATTGAATCGGGTTCTTATGTTTTCCAGTACGTATTTTATCGTAGTTAAAAATATCTACTACTACTAAAACTACTACGATTGTTCTACTATGTAAAATAGTATAATATTATTGTTTATGACATAAATGATTTATTTATTTTTATCATTTTTTACAGCTATTTTATAGAAAACGATATAATTTATCTGACACTTTGCGATAAAGCCTTTTCAAAAAGACTAGCCTTTTCATATTTAGAAGATTTGGCTCAGGAATTTCAATCACAATTTGCCAAGAAGATTCATACTGTAACTAGGCCTTATGGTTTCATTGAATTTGGTAAGTCTAATAATTACATATTATTTATTATCTTATACCTGATATTATATATTTATAAAATATTTTCTAATGTGTATTCCAGTGCATACAATATACAATATACAACAGCATACAATATCATGATTAATGTGCTAAATTATCGTCTTTTCTGGTTTTCTGTCATGTAGATACATATATTCAAAAGGCAAGGAAAAACATTTTGGATTCAAGGAGTCGGAGAAATTTGTCTGCATTGAATACAGAATTACAAGATGTTCAACGGATAATGGTTCAAAATATTGATGATGTAATTAATCGTGGTGCAGTCATCTCTCATATTGACCAGAAAGCTCAAAATCTTTCCATTTTATCCCAAAAATACAAGAAAGATGCAACATATTTGAATTTAAAATCTGCATATGCTAAAGCTGCTGCTGGATTTATTGTCGTCTTTGTTTTTATCCTATACTTTTGGGTTCTGTAACCATGTCATGTGTCCTAAAAATTCTCTAGCTTTTCGTGATGTTTTGTGTGACAGAAAACTAGTGAGGATGAAGATATTGATAATAAATTTGTGAGGATATAATATATATTATTATAAAAAGACTTAATAATACGTCAATTCGCCGTGTGGTAAACACCTTTATACACTAAGAGAGAGAGGAAGTAAGTACCTTATTTTTAATTATATAATAAATTATTATACATATATAGCATGTACAGAAGAACACTATATTATTATAATGTTGTATTAGAAATTAGAAACACAAAACAAACCAATTATGAAAGTTTATTATTATTACAGTTGAATTGCACTATAGGTATATTTGTTAACAATAATAATAGTAATTGAAAAAGAAAATCAAACCAACCAACCAAAAATAATACAAAAATACCAAAGAGTAGTTAGTATTATAACATTACTCTTTGGTCGACAAAATTTGTCAAATATAATATGTCAAAATATAAACAATAATTCCTGATTTGATATTCAAAAGGTATAAAAATTAATGACATAATATAGGGTTGCAAAAACAAGTAATGAATTACAACAAAATTGAGACCGAATTATGTATTATATATATGTCTCTCTCCTTGACATAATATCTTCTTTCTTTTTTTTTTGGAAAAACGCTGTTTTTTGTTATCTACATTTTAAAATTTTTAATGTTTTTCAAAATCTTTTACGATATATTAGTACTATTTTGCCCGATTTGTAAACGTATTTTATATTTTATACTTCACACAATAATTATTATTTTATGAATGTCATTATTAAATACAGATTTGTATATATATGCGGCATTTATCAAAATAAAAGGTTGTGTATTTGAATTGTATAATATAATTTGATGAAACTATAAGAACCATCATGTGGTAATTATTATTGTCATTTTGTATCCTTTTGTTACTGTTAAAAAATTATACTGTAGTCTAAAACTTAGTCTGGTTTCGGTAAAAGGGATGCGTGTCTTACATTTGACATCAAGTAAAGTTATATTTTGTGCTACACACATATTATATTCTTCTAAATCCTAAATGAATAATGAAATTCAATATTCCACAAAATGAACCCCTCTAACGGTTTTATAAAATATAGTGGTTAAATTATAGGATACTTAGAAAATGGCAAATAGCACAATATATACATAAAACTTAAGTACTATAATATTATCTCTGTTATTGTTTTCTGAGCTTTTGTTACAGAGTTTTGTTTGTTTTGCTAAGAGTCCGATGAAAAATCATAATATTTTATCTGCATACACTTTGTATTTGAGTGTACTTAAGCATGAAAATTTTTCTTTGTGGAGATGAAAATTCCAATTTAGATTTTGTTATTTCATCGGACTCCCCCTTTTATTATATTCTTGGCTTTTTGTTAAGGTTTCTATTTAACACATACAATATGTATATATTATGTTATAGTAAAAATAATTCAGTAACAAATCAATAATCAAAAGTTCTCCCACAGGCAACTAAGTATAACAAAGTAACTAAACTAAAATATTAGTTTTTGCTTTCATTGTTACGGTCAGGAGTCATTCGTTTTTGTAAAGCGTAAAATGTCATTCTATTTTATATGTATTCCAGTCGCGGCGTTACTGTATAAGTAATGCAAAAAAGGTTTGTTTTTTTGCAACATTATAATTTATAATATTATATGAACGGAGAAAACAGAATAAACAAAGTATTTATTGATACAGGTATTCATGAATTTTAATTCCGTTTTTGTAGATGTGCATGTAAAAATGAGTATTTTTATTTTAAATCCTTCATACAAACTTATTTAGAAGAAATAACCATATTATGCTGCCATAATATAATTTGATACCACATTGGGTAACGTTTTTTGACAGGTGCCAAGGAAGAAATGTATGTGTATTTGCGTTTATGTGAATGCATAGTACTATGTTTTGTGTGACTTGTATTACCTACTACCTAGTCGAGGCTGAGGTCTGGAATATGCAACATGCTGCACGGGATTTTGCTCAATTTTGCGCACAAGCCCAGATCCGAAAGTCCCCGATTTGAGAGAGAGAGAGAGATTCGGCTCTACACAGAACACAGCTCAGTACATTTTTGTGTGATGTATAATGTATAAGATAGTCTACTTAGATTCCCGCTTTATGTCAAACATGGCGAAAATTGATTCACTTTTTTATTAGCTAAATATATTCAAGTACATAAGATTTGCATCAATTTCTAACACTTTGTTGCAAATCCTGAAAAACATCATCATCAAAATTCTTCTACTTCCTTCGTCTTGGTTGTAGTTCTAATAATAATTTTTGTTTTTTTTTGTTGTAGAAAATGATATTACTCCTTCAATCAGACTTTTTTTTGTTATTCAATTCTTTGAATTTTAGAAATATATAGAGCTTATACAACAAACACACATATTTAAGATCATTTACATACATGTAGATTTTATATGAATACTTGTACTTTATAACAATTATACTACAGCGAGTTTAAGTTATCCGTTACCTGTCAACGTCATGAAGTTTGAGATAGGAAAAAAATATTTGAAAAAACTTTATAGAAATAAAATTAGTCAGTTTTGTATTAGTTCCAGTATAATATTTCTAGTTCTGTGGTGCTCTACATCATTTACCAATTCCCAACACAAGTATGGAGTGGAGGCTAGAGACTCGGATTCAAGGAAACCCCTTCATATAGGAGGAATTTTTCCTATAAAAGGAACTGGAGGTAAAAAATACACAGCTAATAATATACTTATATTATAACATAATATATTATGCAGAACTGTGGTTTATTATATGATATTTTCGATTTTTTAGGTTGGCAAGGAGGACAGGTAATTATAATTACCCTTTACCCTTATGTTTATCTGTGTATCAAAGGATAAAAACTAAAAACAAAACAAAATTAATCTTCGTCTGTTTAATTTATGTGTACAACTTATAATATAGGCATGCAAACCTGCAGCGGATATGGCATTAAATGGTAAGAATCAAGATTATGTTATAGTTCAGACAATTTACATATTTCGAGAAGCACTGAATATTGAATATCAAATATTGAATACGTACAGATTTAGAGTCTAGAAATACCTATTGACAGAATTCCACAAAATAATTTACCCTTTGGGTATTTTTGAGCTTATTCTATTTGACTAATCGAATCACATGGCGTTTTTAACTTTCAGATGTAAACAAAAGAAAAGATTTGCTTCCTGGCTACAAATTGCATTTACACTGGAATGATAGGTAACAGTCCTTGAAATTTTTTTGTGCCTTTAAAAAAGAAAGATAATTAATATTGATTTAATCGTTATATTTTAAATTTAAAAAGTGAATGTGAACCTGGTCTCGGTGCTGCAGTTATGTATGACCTCTTATACAAACTACCTCATAAATTGATTCTCCTGGCTGGTTGTTCTACTGTCTGTACTACTGTGGCGGAGGCTGCAAAGATGTGGAATTTAGTGGTGCTCTGTTATGGCGCTTCATCACCTGCTCTTTCAGACAGACATCGATTTCCTACTTTATTTCGAACTCATCCCAGTGCTACTGTTCACAATCCGACTCGAATCAAGCTGAGTAAGTGTAAAAGTGTAAAAACCGTTCTTCAGCCATTTTATATTTTACTGCTATCGTTTACTAAATACTCTGTAGTTTTATTAAATGATTGTACATGATTATTATTTGCTATATACATATTTCTCTAGTGCAAAAATTCAAATGGTCCAAAGTTGCAATCTTACAACAAGCAGAAGAAGTTTTCATATCGGTATGTAATAATAATAATTATTATTATTCATTAAATAAACAATAAACATATAAAAGATACATGTTTGAAATGATTTGAAATGCTACAAAATTGAACGCTGTACAAAAAATTCACTTTACTTTTAAATTATAATTATCGATTTTTGTATTTTCTTAGACGGTGGAGGATCTTGAAGAAAGATGTAAAGAAGCATCAGTTGAAATTGTCACTCGTCAAAGTTTTCTCACAGATCCAAATGAAGCAATAAAGAATTTGAAGCGTCAGGATGCGAGGATTGTAGTTGGTCTTTTTTATGTTGTTGCTGCACGTCGAGGTTGGTTTTTTTTTTCTTTTTTTTAAATAAAGGGTTATAACATTATAATTATCTAGTATATCATGGATAATATAATCTAAAAGTAAATGAAACAGTTTATATTCTCTTGTAATAATACTATGAGTCAAACTACTGAGTTATGTATATATAATATGTATAATATTATCATATGCTTATTACGATGAATATTTGAAAATATTATATGGGACAATTTAATTTTGATTTGTATTTTTCAGTTCTCTGTGAAGTATATAAACAAGGATTATATGGAAGATCTTATGTTTGGTTCTTTATCGGTATGAAACATAAAACATTCATATTTTATGTATAAATATATTATTATATGTCTCAAGTTTCCCTCTATATAATTTTTATAAAATATTTAAAACATGTTTTGGAATTCAATAGGATGGTATGAGGATAATTGGTACGAATCAAATTTAGAGCAAGAAGGTATAAATTGTACAGCTGAAGAAATGAAAATTGCAGCAGAAGGACATTTAACAACAGAAGCTTTAATGTGGAATCAGGATAAAAAGAAAAAAACTATATCTGGCTGGGTAAATTTACCTATATATTTAACATTTAGCATAAAAAACACAATATATACTATTTACCATACAAGTAACTCTTTTCTAATTTGAAATTTGAAGATGTTCTGTTCTACTTATTTCATTCGTGTAATATATATATATTATGATGAACCATTCTATTCTATTCTATTGTTTTTAAAATGTAGACTGCCGATGATTTTCAAGCAAGATTAAATGCAGCTCTCCAGGTAACAGATGGACGATATCCTGAAGGTTATCAAGAAGCTCCTCTGGCTTATGACGCAGTATGGTCACTAGCTTTAGGTATGAAGTATACAAGAAAGCAAAAAATGTTATCATTTTTTACATGTTTTTGTACTAATGAAATTTTTAGTTAAATACGTATATACGAAATATATTTACACTGCATGATTGGTGTTTTGCTCTTTTATTTTTTTTATTATTGTAAACATGTTTTATAAAACTATAGAGCCTAAAATTTTAAGTTGGAGAGCTCTCACTCGTCTCAAATTTCTGCATGGAATTCTTGCAAATGAAATGGTAGCTACAAGAAAAATTTCCTCGTTTTCCTAAAAAGTACATTCATAAATAATTGAAAATTGAGTAATAGAAAAAGTCCAGAATAAGGCTGTGTGTGCATGCTACTAGTTTTCTTATTCTACTCCCAACTCGCATTAATATAATTTCCCAAGACAATACTAAAATTCCATACTCCTCTACATTGTAAATAGTTTTGTACATTGATGTATCCATTTTGTATTTTTTTGGGGTGACTTTTTCTCAATGCACGACATTCTATGTTTATTGTTAATATGTTTATTGTACAATGTTTTGATATTATGGTGACATCCTATAATAATATAACATGATGCATAATGACCCCAAAGTGCAGAATCAGTAATCAGTAAATAATCATAATGAGTTGTATTTGTATAGCATTTAATAAAACGATTGAGAAACTAGCTCGGAGTGGGAAGAAACTGGACGAGTTTAACTATACAAATAAAGGAATTGCAGATGAAATATATGATGCAATGGACCAAACACAATTTCTCGGTGTTTCCGTAAGTACTTACAAGCTCTCTTTTTTAACACATTGTATTATATTGTATTGTATTGTACCTATATGAATTATAGTATGGTCTATGCGTAATATGCAATATTCATATCAATATTTTCAAATATTTTATGATTTGTCTTTGTGTATAATTTAAATTTATTACAATTTACAGGGACGAGTTGCATTTAGTAGCGAGACTGGTGATCGTATTGCTTTGACTCAAGTTGAACAAATGATTGAAGGAAAATATGTCGTTTTAGGGCATTATGATACAGAAATTAATAATTTGACTTGGTATCATCGTGAAAAATGGCAAGGTATGTATATATGCAAAAGTAAGAGTAATACATGCACTTTTTCAGTTTCTTTCGGATTTGTCTTTCTCTCTGCAATTCATCTGTATTTTGTTTTCTGTTGTCTGTATCCTTCAGGTGGAAAAGTACCGCAGGATAGGACTGTAGTGAAAATATCTCTACGAGTGGTCTCTCTGAGTTTATACATTTCAATGTGTACAGTTGCGGGGGGTGGAATCATCTGGGCTATCATTTTAATTGTATTAAACTATATTTACAGAGACAGAAAGTATGATCATCAAAATTTATATTTTAGACATTCTATTAACATTATTTAATTAAGTATATTACGCTATATTATAGAGACTAATATTTTGTTTATGATTTTGGTGTGTTCATAAATAGAAATAATATAAAATCTTCTTTTTTTCCCCAACAGAATAATTCAATTGTCTCATCCTGTCACGAATACTTTGATGCTCTTTGGTTTCATGCTCTGTCTCATGGCTGTCTTTTTTGTTGGTTTGGATGGTCAATTTATAAATGAAAAGTATTTCAGTTTGATGTGTACTTTGAGAAAGTGGATTCTTTCTATGGGCTTTACACTTTCTTATGGAGCAATGTTCTCCAAAGTATGGCGTGTTCATCGGTTGACGACAAAGCACAAATCTGAGACTAAACACAAAATTCAACCCTGGAAACTTTATCTACTTGTGGCTACTCTTGTTGCAATTGAAGTTATTTTCCTCTCTATTTGGACTTTCGTTGATCCATTGCAACGACAAATTGAAAGATTTCAATATGAATATCCTAAAGATTCCACTGAAGACATAAAATTTCTTCCACTATTAGAACATTGTGAAAGCAAGCATCATTACGTTTGGACGGGTAAGTTTTATTAATAAAACCCGTATGTATATATTTATGTATATACATATGTAGACAATATTTTTTAAGCACATGCATCTACCATTATATACAATGCAACAACATGATACTACACAGTATGTGTTTGCTAACATGGAGATGACATGTACGTGGCAGGTGAAAGTACTTTCACCTGCCACGGACGGTGAAAGTGCCCGTATTCATAACATTGAATATCATAATATAATATTAACTAATATGTGCGTTTGAACTTTGAATTTTGAATGGCTGCAAATTTTTCTCTTTGTCTATAATTTTTACTTTTAAATAAACAGGGATTACATATGCATTCAAAGGACTTTTATTGATTTTTGGACTGTTCCTCGCATATGAAACAAGGAGTTTAAAAGTTCGTCATATAAATGATTCGAGGCTCGTGGCCATGTCAATCTACAATGTTGCAGTGCTCTGTCTCATCACTACTCCCGTCACTCTCGTCATTTCCTCTCAACAAGATGCATTGTTTGCGTTTGTATCTCTAGCCATCATTTTCTGTTCTATGATGTCAATGGGATTAGTATTTGTTCCCAAAGTTGTTGAAGTTATTCGAGAAGGAAATGAAAAATCTGATCGTTCTTCTGCTCCAGACGGAGGAACAACCAAAGAGGAAGAGGAAAAGTACCACAAGCTACTCGCAGAAAATGAGGTACTGACTGGCACAACATATTGTTATTGTATTTACAACAATTTTCTAAAGCAAAGAAATTTCTTAATTTTTTTGGTCTTATAACTTAGATATAACTTATAATAATTAGAAAGGATATAGTGTATTTGATATTTTTTATTTGCGGCTTATTTTTTAGGTCCTTGCTGGTATTCTTGAACAGGTAATTGATGATTGTATGAATATTAAATCATCTGTATTAGCTGAAGTAAAATATCAGACAGAGTGGATTTTGGATTATATTACAATTTACAATTCATATGCATTTATATAGCTTCGTTACTGTGCCTCGTGAAAAATGATACTAATAAGTAGTATTATTACTCATTTCCAAAAAAAAAAAATTGTAGAAAGAAGATCGTCTTCGTCAACTGAGATTGAAATTGGAGGAAAAAAATGCCAAATTAACAGGGGGAGCTGCCACGACTGAGACGAGGGAAAGAGAAGAACCCACTGATGACAACTCTGTTCGTGTGATAACAGATGCTGGTGTTAAAAGTACGTCGCAAAATGGTAGTCGAAATAATAATAATATTATTGAACACATTGAAGTACTAGAAACATTTTACACGGATGCCAATTCTGACTCAGGATTGAACTCTGCCATTAACCAAGGAGGACTGTCTGTTCACACCACTGATTTCGAGCTATCCGAATCCTATTTGTAAATGAAACTAGAAAATAGAAAATACCTTTGTCTTCTCTGTCTCTCCTTTGTGTGTCCGTCTGATTGTCTGTGTATCTACCTGCCTGTCTATCGTTCTAAGGGATGTGCAATAAATAAATAAAACACCTGTAAGTTTGCTAATTGCTCGCTCACGCCCTCAGCGTCCCTGGAAACGGTCAGTATCCTGTTAGTAATATTATTTATGGATGTATACACAATTATTCTTTCATTGCATTTCATTTTTCATTATATACTCTTGTTTTTTTGAATTTCAACATTTCCTTATAGTTTTTTATAGTTATATGTTTGATTGGAATGTAAAGATTAATTTGTTTGCATGTCAAATGTAAACCAATTTTATTTAAGGGCACTGGATAATCTTAGAACCCGCACAATTATTAAAAACTCACAAAATATAGAGACCAAACCTAAATATTAAATTATGAATTTTACGTAATTTAAATTTAAGTAGTACATTTTTGAGAACAGTACATATAGTTGAATGCCAACAAAATATTCTGCCTTTACTAATTACTAATTACTATTAACCACACCTTAGAGTATATATAAACATAGAGAGAGTATCAAAGGTAGTTAACCGTTCCTGACGACTCACAATGAAAATCAAA
>JAQGBH010000424.1:0-52262 GCA_034698265.1 Sminthurinus aureus | reverse complement strand
ATTTAAGGAATGCCATGTAAATTCAAAGGAATTCCCATACTCCCAATGCCGAAGTTATTATACAACATACAATATGAGCATTTCTTTTTTTTTTCTTACCTATAAACCATTACTTTATTCTTTTGTCCAATTCTATGAGCTCTTGACAATGCTTGTAAGTCATTATGTGGATTCCAATCACTATAGTAGATAAAAAATAACAAGTAATAAATAAATACATATATATATTTATGTAACATTTACACATTTAAATAATATTATGGTCTAAATATACAGATCTACATATATATTCTAAGACTTACGAGTCGTAAAGAATTATAGTATCCGCCGTAGCAAGATTAATTCCTAAGCCACCAGCTTTTGTTGAGAGCAAGAAAACAAATGATTTGGATCCCTCAGCATTAAAACGATCAATTGCATCCTGTCTATCACTTCCCCGAATACTCCCATCAATCCTTTCATAATTATAACCTTCACCCACCATAAAATCTTCTAATATATCCATCATCCTAGTCATTTGGCAGAAAATCAACACTCGATGTCCTTTTTCTTTAAGTTTCTTCATCATTTTATCCAGTAAAATTAATTTGCCCGATGATTTCGTTAAGCTATCTAATTCATATCTTTCATCTTGTGTATGTTCATGAGACACTTTTGCAGTCATAGCAGCTGATGAAAATAGGTATGGGTGGTTACATATTTTTTTCAAGTCCATCATGATATACATAACTGAAATTTACCAAAACAAAATATAAAAATTATAAGTATATTTATAAGTTAGTGTCAGCATACGACATGATGGTTTTTAATATTATTTGAATGTTCGTTGGCCTAAATCATGTCATGTCGTTAAAATTTTAACTCCCTCTCCGCGTTTCAATGACATTGAAACTATAAGGAACATGAAACGACTGGAGAATTGCAAACAATTTTTCTTATTGATCTATGTTATTTTTAATAGATAATATTAGTAAACAGAGTATTTCCATTTTATGATATAGGTATACATATGTTTACTATTTTTTTTACGTATGCAAGTAAAAATATGTATGTATATTTATATTTATGCGTATGTGTGTGTATGAATCTTCAAAAAATCAGACACATATATATTTTTTAAATCAAATTGAAACATTAACGATTATTATAGTCAAGGAATTTTAAATGTTGCCATTTAATTAATACAATTATTGTCATTATAGACTTTTATTTAAAAACTTTTTTAAAATAACAAACTGTTCTAGGTCAAAGGTCATTATTTGACCCCTGGAGGTCATGTAAAGTTTTGGATTGAGTCAAATCCCACTTAGTACCGTTTGTTAGGTCAATACCTTTCTTTTGGTACCGGTTTCATCACAATCGACCCACTATGAGCATAGTTATTGGCAAAAACATATGGGCGGAAAAATCGCCTGTCTTTGAGCCGCCGTAGCGGCTAAACGGGGCGGAATTTCAAAAATCTAAAAATAGACCACAGGTGATTTTTTTCATGAGGAACACAAATCTGAAGTCAGATTTGACCTACGATTAAAACTGTGCCCTACAAAAAATGGGCAAAATATGTCACATTCCGAACTTGAAACAGCTCCCCGCCGGAAACGGTGGGACTTTTTGGAACTTTTTCTAATGGCAAACTAGTTCATTTTTTATGCTCCATACGAGCAATAATGCAAAAAACCTTAAAACCCGAATTCGATAGGTCAAAAATCATGTTTTTCCTTTGGCCTGGATTTACTCTTATATATTATTATATATGTTGTTTATTATTTTAATCTATCAATAAAATGAAATGTGTGATATTTTATGGAGTGATGCTGATCCACTATACTTACGTGAGGTTTGTTTCCCACCCATTTTAGAATTGAGAAGATCAAAATTTCTTTCCAAAATGGCTTTATAATATTTCTTTTGCATTGGACTCAATTCCACACGAACTATACATTCCTGTTTTTTAGGAAGATTCTTTAAAACATCAGCTTTGAGACGACGAAGCATATGAGGTCCTAACATGTCATGTAATTTTTTTACTTGCTCTTCTTTATTCACTTCAGCAAATTCATCAAGAAAAGATTCAAGTTCATTAAATTTGTAAGGGACCAGAAAATGGAGCAAATAGTACAATTCTTCCAAGTTGTTCTGTAGAGGTGTACCTATAAATAATAATTTATACTTTATTTAGTTTATTTTTAAGCAAATTCAAGCACACATACACATGCACGAAAGTCTTTTTTCCACACAAAAGTATACTTACAACTCAAACCTCTATAAAAATTAAATATACTTATACGTTTGTAAAAATTATAACTACTATTTTTACTTTGATGATTAATGATTATTATAAGTTATTAGAGTATTTTCATACCAGTAAGGATCAGCTTGTATTCTGTATTATAGGACATTAAGGTATTAAAAAATCTTGATGCACCGGATTTTAATCGGTGACCCTCATCAATTATAAGCATTTTCCATTGTATCGATTCTAAACAAGTACTATCTTGCCATACATATTCATATGAAGTAAGTAGAACATGGAATTTGACTTCTCCTTTAAGTTTACGAGGCATAGATGATGCTAATGCCCTTGCAGCCGTTTTATCATAAGTTATTTCATATTCTTTGAGAACTGTTCGACTGTCTTTTAAACCACAATATGTGACAACGTAAAAATCGGGAGCCCATTTCTCAAATTCCCGTTCCCAGTTCACCACCTTGATTTGATAGGACATGATATCATTTTATGTATTGCCATATAAGTCATACACAACTCTAGTATAATAGAATGTTGTAAATAATGGAATTAACAATTAACAAAGTATATATATTATGTGTGTATACTCACCGTACTTAGTGGCGCAGTTACTAAAAATGGTCCTTTAGAATGTCCTTCTTTATAGAGTGAATACATGAACGTAATAGCTTGGATAGTTTTTCCTAAACCCATCTCGTCTAAAAAAAACAAACAAACAAAATGAAGGTCTTTACAAATTTTATTTTGATACACATATTATGACACAATAAACAATAACACATACCAGAAATGTGATATTGTGAAATTACAAATATAATTGTTCATGCACCAATTTCGTACTATAATAACATTATACAATGATTTATGGTTTACCAGCTAAAATAGTATCAACGCCATTAGCCCAGCTATGACGAAGAAAATTAAGTCCATCAACTTGATAATCCATAAGTTCCAAGTTATCATCACGAAGGAATGGAAGTTTACGCTCCTCATAACTATATTTTTGTCTTTTTACAATCGTTATTGGTCTGGGAGGTGGTGGTTGAATATGTTTGTATACAAATTTGTCATCCTTTGCTTTGTAATTCTCCAAGAAACAATTTCTAAATTCTTTATATATTTCTATATGTTTTTTGAATTCAGGAAGGAGCAGAGGGTCAGATGCTGTTTCTTCAGACTCCCATGTCGCCAAATCATAGCCAAGATCTCTCCATTTTACATAGTACTCAATCTCTCTACCATTATTTTTCACACGATGATTAAAAACTCTGTATTAAAAAAAAACAAACAAACAATATATTATACACACTGGAATTGTAGTACAACAGAGCTCAACACCAATTTTATGCCTGTATCATTTATAACTATATTATTATGTTTATTTTCTTACTTAGTATTTGAATATATATATATATTATATGAAACATAAAATGTAAAAAATAAAATTACTTTTGAACTTGTAGCCATTCAGGTTTTACACCATTCTTGTAAAAACGTTCGTACAAAGAATTGGTTTTGTGAGTACTCTTTTTATCATCTTCATCATTAATATCATCTTCACATATCGTTTCAAAATCAAAATCTGGTGGCTATTTAATTCCATTCATTCATGCAAAAAAAAAAATCAAAATCAAAACAATTTGAAAAATTACTTGTGGTTTTATAGTTGTTTGATGTAAATCGTTTTGTAAATTTAGATTAAATGTAAATGTTGAAAAGAAAATATATAAGATCAACAGCACTATAATATATAATATTATAATATACTGTACCTGATTTGGTTCATCATCATATTTATTAAATCGAGATTTGGGTAAATGTCGATTGTAGAAATCTTCCAAGGCAAAGATTTGTTCTTGAGTTGCCCACATACACTGCCAATAAGATTTTCCATTAAGTGCAATGAAGAATTCACGACGAGGTTTTGGCAAGAGTTTCCTTTCAGGAAGAGGAGCACTAAAAAATTTGTTGCGATATTCTTTAGTTTCACCTTCAGCCCATCTCCATGTAAGAATTTGTCGCGCTCTCGCAGGAATTGGTTCACAAGAACAACGTGGACATCTCCAATCTCCTTCTGGGATTTGTTTTAATGGAGGATTTAAACAATAAGGATGATAAACTAAGGGACATGAGTCACAGCATAGGAGTTCTCCGCCATCTATAAATAATCCAAACACGTATAATATAATTCAAAACAATAAATTGTGTATCACACGGAATATTATAAAATACAAAATACATTTTTAATCTTTATAAAATATAAAATAAAATAGAGTATAGTTTAATTAGGTTTAGATTTATGAAATTTAAAATTCAAATCAGAAACATATACTATTATGAACAGACATCAAACTCACCTTTACAAATTTCACAAGCTTCAAAATGTGATTCAAGTGGTTGGATATAGTTTGGTTTTATCTTCTTCTTTGATTTCTTGGTTGTCGTTTCATAATCAGTTTCAATTGAGGATGAAGTTTGTTCATCAACATCATCATCATCTACATTATCAAAATTATATTTTGTCTTTTTCACTGTTCGTGTTGGTCTAGAATCCGATTCTTCCTCTTCCTCTTCGTCACCGTTTTCATTATTAGAATTATCATTATAATCCGACTCGAGATCTGACTGTTTCTTTTTAACCATTCGGTTTGAACGCCTAGGTCTTTTACTGTTTCCTATTTGTTCTTCTGCTTCATCTTCAGATCTGATCACAAGATGTTTCCTTGTAATTGACCGTTTTGGTCGAGAATAATGTACAGAAGCTGAAGATGTAGAAGATGCAATTGATTGTTGATCATCTTCTTTTTCATCTTCAGATTTGATCACAAGATGCTTTCTTCTAGTTGACCGCTTAGGTCGAGAATATTTTACAGAAGCTGAAGATGCCGAAGATGCAATTGATTGTTGACCATCTTCTTTTTCATCTTCAGATTTGATCACAAGATGTTTTCTTCCAGTTGACCGTTTTGGTCGAGAATAATGTAGTATAGAAGCTGAAGATGCTGCTGAAGATATTGATTGCCGGTCATCTTCTTGTTTCTCAGCTTCTTTGGTCTCATTTTTTATAGAATTTTCATCCTCAGATATAATGATACACTCACTATCATTTCCATCTACTTCCATCTTTTTAGAAATGTTCTTTTCCCATTCTATCTTCACATTTTTGTTACTTATAGCACCATTACTCTTGAACTTCCTCTTATTTTCTTTAGTAGCACTATCAGGAGTATTACTACTATTACTAGTACTATCGTGATCAACATTACCCTGTTTGGCTGAATAAGGTCTTATGATTTCCATTGAACAGTTTAAGACTGACTTTTCTTTATCCATGTTTTGAAGTTTTCGGTTTTTCTTTCCCAATGTATCTAATATATTACTGCAAAGTTTTCAAAATCAAAATATATAATAAAACGACAAATAAGTATTCCATGTACATAATATCAAATATATATATATTATATATTCGTTTAAATATTCACAAAGCGGTATGAAATTATTATTATAGTCTATGCTGTATCCTTGACCAAAAATCAAAAGTATTTATAATAATTTATAGTAAATATCGACTATATAAGTACGTTGATACAGAAGACAGAAAACAATGTAGTATGTAAATATAAACGATTCTGAATGTATGAATGGAATGTGAGTTAGGAGAAACTATACTAATTTACTAGTTGTGGAATTTTCAACTGTAAAACTCGACAATGAAATATGAAAATAATAAACTCTTTTGTAAATTTTATTTTAAAAACAGTAAAAAAAGGAATGAAAAATAAAAACTTACGAATGGTAAGGAACAACACATGCTATAAGCACCAACAGTCTTTTAGTTAATGCATATCTAGTTAAGTACAAAATGACATCTTGTTTTAAATAAAAGGCACAAACTGACAACTTGAAAATAAATTTCGAAAACGATAACTAAAATGCATTTAGCATTTAGTGAGAACAAAAGACGTACATATTTTTTGCGTTTGTTCGGCGATGTGGCCCAATCTAGCCGCGTTTTCAACTTTTTCAAGGGATTCTTTAGCTTTATAGAAGAATGTGTGAGCATTTGTACATGAGTAAAAAAAAAGGTAAGACAAACAGATGAAAAAAAATCTTGTACAGTTTTTTATGCAGATTATTAGTTATAATCAAATAGTTTACATTTTACATACTTTGGGAATTCTATTTTGCATGTTCATTTGACTTTTGTTGTGAATGTTTAAAAAAAAAGGCTATGTTTTTTGCTTACGGTAGTAAAATTCAGCATATATACTGCACTGTACAAAGCTTTTGAATTATCTGTCCAATGGAATGCATAAATGGCTATAATTTTATTTTATTATTATAGTGCATGTGATAGAATAATGAAATTTGTAATTATAAATAATACTCTATCCTATATTCCACATCAAAATATCCTCAATTATTAGGTGCCTCCTTCATTTATTGTGAAATAAATGAAGAAAGTCACAAAATCCTGTGTAATCTATAATTTAGACCGGAAGTTGAATTAAATCACTTAAGAGAAATGAGGATCCAGAGGACATTCTGAAATGTGTTTTATGCTAGACTCTAGAATCTAGATTATATGAATAAGGAATCCTATCATATTTTCCCATGTATGTTGTATTTAATGTCATTTACCATTTGTGAATCAAATTACTTATTCAAAATGTACAAAAGTTATACAGTCAACTTGTGAGAGAGATACATAATATTTTGCTCCCTAACGCTGGGTTTGTTTAGGAGAATAAAACACATAGAACGTATTTATTTAACAAGTAACAAGTGCCTTTTACTACAGACTTTACTTGGTTATTTATTATTTAGCATGTGTGTAGTTAAGGAATCCAACTTTAAAAACTATCACAATAATGATTCTGGGAAATGTGAGACTATTTATTTAGGTCTTTGTAAAAGTCTTGCTGCTGTCTTTTCGCTCTCTTCTCTAAAAAATAAAAATCACGTCTTTGAGCATTTTATTTTTCAGTAAGTAAATATGACTCAATTTCATGTGAACTGAATAACAGGAGAAGGTTCTTTTCAAGTTTAAAACATGCCATATATTTTGTGTCAAAAGTCAAAAACTTTTCTACAACAACGGCAAGAGTAAAGAATGTGAGCTAACACAGGTTGAACTTGAAGCTGTTTAAAATTTCTTATTTAAAACCAACAGAATGTAAACGTACCTGGGAAAATAAAACTTTTTCCATTAGGTGCTTTTCTGTCACAGTAGACATATAATATGCAATATGCACCTACGCATCCAAACTAGACATGCCTTTCTCCACATACTTTCACTTTTTTTCTTTCTGTTTTCAAAAGCTTTTCAAAACTTTATTTTTTATTGAAGAATTTTCAGTACATAAGCATTTTTTACTGATTTGAAACTTTGGAAAAGTGTCATTAAATAATTAAGAGTTGTAAACTATTGCATGTGTAATGTGTAATGTGTAGTTAAAATATTTAACTAATATGGACTACATGCTACATATGTATCATGCTGCCATGCAAACCCCACGTCGTACGTTTGGAATTTGCAAATCTCAACAAAAAGGAGATAAAATGTTTATATCTAACAGGTGTTTCATCTAAAAAATCCTCCAATGCAAACGACAGCAAAAAAAGAAAAAAGATGGATGAACACACACATAAGTATTGCTTTTAAAACCCTGACTGATGTGCCTAATGCATTTTGCTCTTCTGCAACTCCTCAACCATCGATGTAAACACAACGGAGAACGTTTGTACAGTGGACTGAGAATGAAAATGGCAACTCCTGTGGCTCGTATGTATATATACATATATTATATATTATTGAATATACTTATGCAAAAATACCTTGAATAAAATGCAACATGTTGATTGAATGAATAAAATAAATCATGTGTATTTATTGTTTTTGCGTATCTTTTAAACAAACGTTTTTTTTCTGAATTGATTACACACATCTATTAATTTAATATTTAATTAATACAATATACTCTTTTTTGCGTAAATACGTGTAATTTGTAATGTGTAAGTACATCTAGGAAGGTATAAGTAAGTATATAGTATGCTTAATGCTCACAAATTATGAGAATTATTATGACAGTTTTGAAAGTTAACATTTCTCGAGACTCGAGATACGAGTTATATACATACATACATAAGATGGTACGATAAGTGTTAAACATTAGACTCAAAAAATTAATTTTACCACACATCATTTAGTTCTCAAATCTCAATTAGTTGGAAGTTGGAATGTACCTTTTATATAATATACACAAAGCAACAAATAGGCAAATGTTTTTTAGTACACAGTGAGACGTTGTAAAAAAAAACATATGTCCCATCCCAAGAAGTTTTCATGATGTGTAATCCTCAGAAATATTATGATGAGTGGTTAAAAGTTAAATGCACAAAATGTCGAAAACTAGAATAATTACATATATTATAAGCAAATAATACTGATGAAATGCTTAAAACGTGTCTCTATACATAATAAGATAGGAGATATGTTATGTTAAGAACTATAAAAAGCTATGATGAGCTATATTTTTATAAACTAAAAGTATTTATACACTTTTCTTTTCTGGGTTTGACGAAAAAAATTTGTCACAAAATATATAGGAATAAATTCTATAGATATATTAAATACAGATATATTATAATGTCCATTATTTTGAGTTTCTTAAGGACATTTTTCTTTTAAAATAAAAGAGTATATACTCAGTAAGGAGTACATCTAGTACATAAAGTATATATTATATTAGATGCACACATTATATATATTACATAATATGTGACTGTATTATGTATATTATTTTTTATAAATATTATTTTGCCTTTTTTAGTAAAAAGTTGATATAATATTATTACAGATACACTAATAATATTTCATATATGATTAATCATTATTATATACATTATTTGGTTATTATTATATGATTCATAATTTTTTTTGTTTCGTTTAACCTGCTTCCTGCTATCCGCCTGTTTTTTTACTTCTGGTTCACTGAATTATTTATAGCAACAATAATTATTATAATGCAAGTACAATTTGTTTATATCATATTCAATATTGACGATTTACGATTTATCTTTCCATTGTGCGGGAGATGGAGAATTTTGAGGTTGAAGCAGCTTGCTATCATGTTGTTTAGTGGAAACCTCGGGTGGATGCAAATTTCAGACGTAATTTCTTCTGTATAGTTCATCTGATGTAATTTCACCATCACCATCGATATCAATAAATTTTTCGACTAACAGTCGGGCTACTTCTGGGTTGGTTTGTAACTCCTCAATCAACCAGTTGTTTGGATAACTGATAAAGCAAAATGTAACAAAGATTCAAAAATTAACTCTATACATTTCATTGCATTTGTTGTATGGCGCAGTTTACGTTGTATATATACATATATGTATAATTTACAATCTACATTACTTGAATATTTATTGAGCAACGGAGAAATTCCATTTGACCGGAGAAAGTAAATTCTTTTTCCTTTTTATATGACACATGACACAATGTTATAAATGATAATGTATGTCGTATGTCATAAGTCATATAATATACAACATCATGCAAAAACAGATGCGTCACATAATATTTAAGGTTTAAGGTGTCGCTTGTCAAAATGCCCCAGCAATAATTCTATTTGAGAGTTTACTCTAGTTAATTTAATAAGAAATGACTTTTCCCCACTGTACATTAAAACGTGTGTAGTGTGTTGTGCGTCGTGTGTTGTGTAGATGCTAGATGCAATTTACGTTGTACGGTATAGAGTATATAGTATAGACTTACGTTCTTGCTTCACTGGGGAAAATTCCTTCAATATTTTGTTGTTGCTGTAAAAGTTGGTTGGCGTCAAATCTTTTCCCAAATCCTCTGGCTGTGGATAGTTGTGCATTTTTGAAGCCTCTGTTGGATCTTGGGTATGAGGATCTTGCACTACTCACAGCTGAGGCAGAACCGGATCCTACAGTAGCAGCCAACAAAAGAGCCACACCCCAACACACCACCAACAAATTAAAGATGACTTTGGACATTTTTCTGCTCCTAATAATATTTCTTCTTCCTCCTGTGAAAATTGTACATGGGATATAGAATACAGAATATGAAATATGTAAGTACAACCATAAAGTCATTTAGCTCATACAACACAACACAACATAACATAGTACATTGTATGTATAATATGCAGCTATCACTTGGGACGCTCATCATAAATATCATAAATATTATTGTTGTCATGCTTCTCGGAATTAGGAATGGAATGTCGAAAAGTCGAAAAGTCGTGGAATGAGTTCGTGTCCAAAAATAATTATTCTTGTTTTTTTTTCATATCAATAATGTGCATTATCAATTAGTTTGTTTTTAAGTTGGTTGATCATCTAGCAAATAAAGTAGTAGCAATAAATCTGCATTATATACGCTCTTTTACTCTAGACTCTGGAGTTTCGAGTCTGGAGTCAAAGCCTTTTTTTAAAATATGGCCTCAACTTTTTTATTGTTGGCGTTATATAAAACTTTGTGGTTTATGAAAACGATGTTTCACATTTTGTATTTTACAGTTTATAAAACGCCGGGCGCCAGGTGACATGTGGATTACTTACGATTACAATTTCTAAATTCTTAAATTTTTTAGTCCTATTCTGAGCTACTCTGAATTCTGAATTCTATTGAAAGAAAACGCAATGAAGACAGAAGTACACTGGAGACTGAAGACACTACGAGATCACTAGAGATTCTTCAACTAGAAATTTATGGAGATTTTAGAGACTGTAAAAATTGATCGATTCTCTTATTCCTTTCCCCACTACTGTTCACTGTTCATTCATCACTCATCAAATTTCTTTTGTTGTTCTTTCTTCTTTCTTTTACAAGTGGTTGTGAACTGTGAACTGTGAGTTGGGGAATACTAAATACTTGATCGGAAACTCAAACGGAACATCTCAAATCGAACTGAACAGTAAAGTACTCCCGGGAATTTTCTCCACAGACTTTCTCTTTTTCTTCGTTCCTCATCATAAATTTCTCTACATTTACCAACCCATCCCTTCTTTATCCACTATCCACCCACTCACCCACTCACCCACTTCATCTTTCACCTAACTCATTGCTCATGATTCATGATCTCAAGTGAACCTCATATGAACGGAGAACGGAACGTCGCTTTCATTGTCATGTTCAATTGTTTTGTTTGATATTTGATACAAAAATATTTCGACACGTTTTTATTTTTAGCAATTGCCTGATAGCTGAAAATTTTGACAATTGACGAAAGAAAATTCGACTTAAAAAGCACTTGTTCCATTGCTTCATTACTCATTACCCTTCACATTGTATCCTGACTTTTGAATTCTGAATTCTGAATTCTGAATCCGGACTTCAGATTACCCCATGGGCAACATGAGACAATGAGAAAATTTACCAATGCCTCGAGACAAAACATGCAACTACACGTGTTTAAAAGTAAAATGTAAAAGAAAACGGGTGAAAAATGAAATCCACTGAGAATAACACTTATAAAAACACTCGGTGTAACAATGAGAAATCAGTCAACAATCTAAATCTATAATGATGATGATTGGTGACCTTTGAAAATCCCAAATCTCAATGTATAATTTGAACAGTTTGAGCAAAGTAAAAGCTATTTGAAACTTTTTTAGTTTCTAGTTTTTATCTAACGAAGACGAAAACGGAAAAGAGAAAAGAAAATCAAGCTAAAAGTAAAATAATTCAAAGTTCCAAGTATTTACCTTTTTACAAACCTTTTTCAAGATCAGGTCCCGTTAACAACTAGTTAACTAGATACAGAGAAAAGACGCAATTTCTGTACAAACTTTATTTCCAAAAAATAAAAAAGAACGAGAAATACTTTCCCTTTGATTCCCCAGTGCTGTAATGATGGATAAAAGATCATTCTTTCATAATGAAAAACGCTCATGCATAAGGTAATTGTGAGGATTTTCCGTCTTCTATCTATTGCAGAGTCTATATATATTATGTTCTATCGCTGATCGCAGTTGAAAATAATGGATAATGGATCATAAAGTGATGGGTTATGAAAATAATGGTTACGCTGTAATCACGCAGAGCTAGAGGTCAGAGGTAATGAAAATTTGTATGAATCGTCACTCTCCATTTTAAATTTGTCATAATTTTATCAATGCTTTTTGAACTAGTAAAACGTTGGATAAATTCAAGTACAACTACATATTTTATATGAAATATTTAGATATAAGATATAATATAATATTTGTCGTCATTCGTCATCAGCAGGAAGACCACAGGAGCTAGTCATAAAAATCCTGTGAATGATGCGTTTCTACTTCTTTTCTCCCGAGTTTACGACAATCATTCATCGACGTTGTTTTCACACTCCTTTCTCAATCTCTTGATTTCTCGATTCTCGTTTCGAAATTTGATTCAAAATTCAAAACTCAAAACTAACCTTAACTTTTGACTGAAGCTGTAAGCGCTTTATATTACATGATATCCAGTAAACATTTTACTTTGACCGTTCACCCCGTTCAAAATACGGACAAAAATCATGAATCGTATCAACTGTCAAATGTCAACTCGCAGTCTTCTGTACAAAAATCTTGTTTTTTGCATTCATTTACACGATGCAAGCAAATTTTATGGTTTATGGGTTATGGATAAGCTCAATAATAATCATTATTATGGAAAACGGAAATGACTTTGGTCCTTAGAATTCTGATGAAAATCCCTATTACCCAAAACCCAAATACAGCAATTGATTTTACAAGGAAAAATAGAAAGACAGAAAGTTGAAGAGAGTAAACAGTAAACACATATGCTAGGTCCTGGATCTGGATGTTGTTGTTTTTTTTTCATAAAAAGAGGAAAAAGCCAACTAAAACTCAACGTCAAAGTCAAAGAAGTCTCAAAAAAAGCATAAATAAAATTGATGAAGGATATTTTTGGTAGGATCTAGTTTCTAGTTTCTAGAATCTAGGATCTCGAGTTCTCTCTGCTTGGAAGTTAAAAAGTCGGCAAGAAGAGGCGGCGGCGGAAGAATAGTCATAAAAATCTACGGATGGAAATACCTAGGCCTTTTTTACTATGTACTTTCTCTTTTCAAAATCGTACACAACCGAAAACCGACAATGGACAATCGACAACCCACACACGCAGATAAAATATCCGAATATAAAACACAGGAACAGAAATAAAATAAACTAAACTAAAATAAAACTGGAATCGGTGTGTTCATGAAGCTTGAATTATACTATATACATAAATAGTTGAGATTCAGGAGTCGAAAGTCGAGAGTCGAGAGTCACATCAACTAATCTCAACTCTCAACTCTCAACTACTTCTTTATGTTCCGTTCTTCATTCATCCATCACCTATACATAAGTAATAAGTACCTTTCTACTTTCGACACACAGTGCACGATAAACAAGAACATGGCACGCATCAAAGAAGACAAAACACAAACGACAAACATTAAAGTACTTGGAGTCTGGAGTATAAGTACTTAGAGATTCATTGGACTTTATTTTCTATTTCTGAATGCGGAGCATAAATACAGAAATATGTTGTACACATTTTAACTATCCATATTCTGTCACAGAATTCTGTATCTAAAATCTAGAGCGTAGAGTGTAGAACGTAGAATGTAAAGTGTAGAACTTTAATGTGTAATGAATAAGTAATTTTGGCCACAATAAGGATCTACAGAGAAGCCTGCAGTTGGAATTTGGAATTTGTAAGTTGCAAGCTTTCACTCTAAGCTCTAAACTCGGTCATAAACTATAAACCACATGATCATCACGACAATAATAATTTATCTATTCATGTGACCTTCCGTCATAACTTATTTCACTTTGATATTTGTGATCCCCATTTGTTATCTCTTGTCTCGTGTTTACATATCTTACGCCATGTATCTATTATCTAGTATCTAGTATCTACTTAATATTTAATTTTATTTATTCAAGTATTTTGACGGACATCTGAGTTCTAGGCCCAATGACTATACTACTTGCTTAATATTTACACTGTACAAATTTGTGCTCCGCCCACCCTTAAAGCTAAATTTACTAACCATTAATAATAAAAACTGTTGTATATTTAGCTGGGAGGAATATTAACAAATATTATCAAATTTTCTAAGGGATCGTTTCCAAATTCCAAAGAATTATTATTATATAGTTACAAAGGTGAGATACGTCAAGAGTCAAGAATCAAGAATCAAGACAAGAATGAACTTAAACTTTATCATAAGTCAGAGTAACATGACCTGATTAAAACAAAATAGATGGAGGATGGAAACTCTATGAAAATGAAAAAATCGTATCTCCATTCTCCATTCCGATTCCTAATTCCGAATGTCCCTTACAATCCTCTACTTGCATATTATTATTATTGCATTTAGCATTTAGTATTTAGTGCAATGGTACTTTTAAAACTGATAACTCCTGAGAAACAAGAAACAAGCTATGAATTTCAAATCCAAAGATAAAAATTTGTTCAAACCTGTTTTAAAGACGCGTGAGTTGAGTTGACCCCGTTTGACAATGGTTCTCCTGATTAGATTTAGTTCCTTGATCCAATGAAAATCTAATGATCTGTGTTAGAGAATAAAAAGAAAACAGTAGATAATAGGATGAAATGAAATACAATGGAATGGAATGAAGCAGTTGGATTCTTCATTCCTCACGTTATTCTTGATCAATTGAGTTAATTCCTAAACGGAATAATGTAATTTACTATTCCATTATTCCATGTTTTCTTTTTCCCTTTGTACTTGTTTTAAATTTTGTGGTTTACTTTTAAATCTTTTACCTTAATGAGCACTGATGCAGGATTCAGGCTTCAGACAGGGATGTTTGGATGCTGGATACTTTGTCTTATTTTAAGAGTTAAATGTAAAAAAGGATGGAGGAAGACTAGTAATACTGAATACTGAATACCGATAGACACACACAAGAGTAGGATAGATTGACAACTGGTAATTGACAAACAGAAACTAGAACTGAAGAGGAATAAAATTGTCCTGTTGCTTCTTTGGGTTTGGTCGGATGTTGGATGTCGAATGGACTGGACCTAACTTTCACCACGTCTTGTCTCAATAGGGAGTCAACCACACAATAAAAGTCCTCTCTCAACTTCCCCCCGACTTTATACAGACAGTCAACAGTCTACTCCTGCTCTTCCTGCTACTTTTTTCACTCGATCCTGCTCCATCCTCTACAGACCTTTTCCTTTCCACCTTCCACCCGCTCCACTTTCACAGATGTACATCTATCCACGTCTACGTCTACGTTTAGGTTTCCATCGTCCCAAACACCCAATCTACAGTATACAGTGTACATCTACAACTTGTGTCTTGTGTTCTCTTCTATTCTAGATTCTAGACTCTAGTCTAGTCCATGAAATACGTATGCATCTACACAAAATGAAATTCATCATACACCATAGAAATATCATGGAGGAAGAGTGGGAGGAGGGTGGCAATCATTTCACTATCTCTGTGAATTGTGAACTGTGAACTATGAACGATAAAGGTTGAACGATGACGACGAGTTTCTACTATCAAGTATTTGCTCTCTACTCTTTCCCTTTAACCCTTGTCCCCTGTGCTTATGAAATATGAAATATGCTCTATATCTATTTATTTTCCAGAACATTCCACTACAAATTTCAACATGTTTCACCATAATATGTGTACAATGTACAAAATATATAGCATGTATTTCAAAATTCAAAGGACGAAATAAGCTAAAGGTCAGGTCACAATATCAATAAAAGTAAAAATGACAAAATAAGATTGTAATGAGTCCAGTTTCGTCACGGCGTGAGATTCCGTCGACTATATATATCTACATAATATATGACACGTCTCATGTCACCAGACACTAGATTCTGGATTCTACATTCTTGACACTAGACACTGGATGATTAAAATGTAGATATTTCATTGACGGAAAATCAAACGGCTATTCTTGGTCCTTAAACTTGTAACATGTAAAGAAAAAAGTTTCTGATTTTCTTCCAGGTGACTAGAATCTGGAATATGAAATATGATGGACAGTGGGCAATGAACAACTGACATTTTTGGAGGTGGGTGAAAAGGTTGTAGTATCTACTATTATTTCACTATGAAACAATTCATCAAACTTGTTTATTGTTTAGTCAAATTTTTACTATTTTTATTTGTCGTGTACCCATGCAAAATAAAGTTACATTTTACTGGAAACAGGGTCCGTTTCTGTGAGACTGACATAATGATATTGAAGATGATACACGGAAATAGTCGTGGATTGTTGACAAAAAAGTTCAAGGGCACTTTAAAGCTTTTGGAATGCCACACGTGTTCATAAGACTGGACATTGGACAAGTGTTGCCGCCGTCCTTCATTTGTAGAAAAGATATTATAGGAGTCCAAATTTCCGAATTTCCAACTTCCAAGTTCTAACTACTCGGCTTTTGATCAACTCCCCGAAAATCCTCATCATGAGAACCTTTGCACGTCCACAGGACTCAGTATTTACTACGTAACACTCGAATGTGTAATCTAGAATCTAGGATGTTCAGTGGATTAAGCATATCAGTTGTCATTTTTATCAGTCGTCACAACTTCATGTGTGCGATGCTACACCACTATCCGTACTTATGCACATTGTTCACAGTTCACCGTGCATAGTTTTAAAGTTAAAGTTGAAGCTGCATAGCTGAATGTTGAATGATAAAATTCCAACAGCAACTGAATGAAAGATCATGAGAAATGCACTCAGATTCTATGAATCCACATTCCGTAGCATAAAGGGTAACATGCTTTAAAAAGAGCAACAAAAATCTGTATCGAATATTGAATATTCATTATTCATGCATTTTGTTAAATTTGTCAATCATGATTCATGATACAGTTGAGAGTTACAGTATACAGTTAACAGTGTAGGTACACAGTTG
Organism: Sminthurinus aureus; assembly: GCA_034698265.1. Classification (NCBI taxonomy): domain Eukaryota; kingdom Metazoa; phylum Arthropoda; class Collembola; order Symphypleona; family Katiannidae; genus Sminthurinus; species Sminthurinus aureus. The sequence goes on along the minus strand of JAQGBH010000424.1, from coordinate 35,088 downwards.
AGAGTCGATCGTTTTGTCAGTTGACAGAGCAGCGACAAGTTTTCCGTTTTCAGTGCCAAAGCTAAATGTGTTTTAAAGTTCAAAGGATATTTTTAGGTACAAAAAAGATACAAAATACACATGACAGAACATCAGCAATTTTTTCATTGATCAAAAATCACAAACTGTCGCACAGCGTAGTCAAATATTGGAAAACGTAGATAGATAATAGATAACAGATACGTGCAGATAAGTGTTTGTTCTACGTTCTGCACTCAAGACTTGAGACTTGAGACTCGAGACTCGAGAGCCAAGAAGAAAAATACAAATTGAGGACAAAAATCAAGTTGATGATGATGATGCAGGTGTGAGAAGGTGAAAAGATGAGACGAGGATCCTTAATCCTGGTCGTTGATGCATTTATCTACTTTGACATCTTACTATAGAATTCAGAATTCAGAATACAGAATACAGAATTAAAGTGCGATGACAAAAGAAGAATACAAAATACAGAAAAGTTGAATATATTGAATATCCTACAACTTGCAAAACTACTAGTAGATACGACAGGGAATGTGGAAAACGAGACATTACAAATTACAAAATACAAATTCCACAAGAATATAAAATGTGAACCTTTTTTCCAACTTCCAACTAGATATTTTCAACCAAGAGCTAAAAATCTAGACAAAAATGATGCATTATGATAATTATTCATAATACTTGTAGAACAATTTTTAGAGGATATCTCGTACAGACTTGAGAATTCAGACACAAAAGCTTATAGCAAAGTTACATTTTACATTGCACTTTATGTTCACAACAATGTGTTAGTTGTAGAAGGTGCAAAGTCGTACTTTCTAAAGTTGCATAATATTACACCTGCTACGACTGTTCCTGTTGCTGTGGCTCTGGTTTTAGTTTGGGTTTGGGTTTGGTCTCTGACGTATGACGTATGACGCGATGGTGAAAAAGTCCCAACTGAAAATCTGTAGCCTGCAATTTAAAATTCCTCTTAAAGTTGAACAGGATGAAAGGAGAAAGCAGAAAAATGCAGGAGTAAAAACGAGAGACCAGCCCACGCCTGCTATTTTTCAAACAGCGTCGTTTTTCTCTCACCGTCCTTGCTAATTATTTTTATGTTATAAATCGGGAGTCTAAATTGTAAATTGTAAATGACGAGTTTCGTCGAGCTTCGAGGCGAGGCTTCAGGCTCGACGTATAATTTAGATTTTAAAAGGAATTTTTATATACCCGTTTTACATGTATAATATGTAATATGTATAAGCATATGGATAGTGGATACAGAAAACAAGTAGATAAATATTGGATAGTAATAAGATTGCCAATAAAAATGCTAATCTTGTGTGATTTCACAACAGCAATTCATAATTCATCAATTTACCACAAAAAATGAAGATGAGAAACTGCACCATGTTTCCCCACCGAGTACGCAAGTAGTTAGTTCCTTTAGTCCACAGTCTACAGTCCACAGCGTAGTACATAATAATAATATTTTGGTATATCAGTAAAACATAAAAAATAAGGCAGGGAAACGAATATTTTTCTCCTCTTCGATCCTATACACAATACACAACAAAGATGCAAGGCAATCTTGATCATGAGTAAAAAAACTAATACGGAATCATAATGACTGTACACTGTACAGTGTACAGGAACTTTGGCAAGTTTTTATGCTATGTCCTTTGTACAACACACAACAGGGTAAAAAAACGAGAAAGTAGCTTTATTTTACTTTCACACCGCAATCTATACACACCTCTCACCTACTACAAGAAAGAAACGAGGAGTCGTAATTTCTCATGTAACAGTGTAACAGGTAATAGGCATCCTAAACTGTATACTGTATACTTTATATAAAATATTAGATAATATTATACGTTATACAGTTGGCCACTGCAAAAACCGAGGCAGAAGAAAGCTATGAAACGTACAACTTGCAAGTACATGCCACTTACGAAATATGAAATACGAAATTCGCGTACACCACTCACACGTTGTGAGCCACAAGTCACAACCTAGACATTCTCCGATATATATGTGTAATGTGTAATGTGTGTACATGATTTTCAAGTTCATTTTGTAACTACCTGCAAAAGTAGAAAGTGGAAAGCTGAAAGTTGAAAGTAGATAGTACAAGGTATAAAATATAAATGGACAAAACTATGCAATTTCTCTGTTTCCCTTTTCATCAACTTTCACTTTCCCTTTTTTCCATGTATCAAAAATCAAAAACAGAACAATTGTACAGATGCTATTATTTTTATTTATTGCCCTGTTTGGTTTGTTCAATTTCATCCGAGTCGGAATCGGAATCGGCAAATAGGCCGAGCAAAATTATGCAGAAAAACTGTTTGAAAAAATTGGAATGTCCAACGTGTATACTGTATATTATGGGGAAAAGATAGTAAAATTAAATAATGAGAGCTTTTGGCGTTTGGTTGCTAAGCGTGAAATACATTCTTAAAAATGCATATACATGCAATAAAAATTACACGCATCAGCCGCTGTTACATTTCACAAAATTATACACATAAATTATAACTTATCATTGTGTACAAAAATAATAAGAGATGTGTTGTGCACAGTACTTACTATTTTTGAGTGCACAGTCTGCTTTCTCCTTTCTCCGTATTTAAACAGGATGATGATCTCCTAACCAACATCTATGTAGCATGTTTTGTAGAATGTAGACTGTAGACTATAGATGTAGACAAAGCCCGAAGCGAAAATCATTTGAATGATGAAAGCAGTTTTGAGGGAGTCTCAAGTTTCTCCATTTCCATTTTCTGATCGTCCAACTTCCAACTTTCAGCTTTCAACATCCAACAAAAGAGAAAAGTAAAAAGGCACGTGAGAATGTAGAATGTAGAACATGCTTTCTTTTTAGCAAGTATATTTCTACTGTACAGTGTACAGTGTACATTGTACATGTTCAGTATGTAGAACCTGGAGCGTATGAAAATGTTTATGTTGAAGATGTTGATATGGGACTCGATATAGATTATATAGACTCTGCTTGATATTATAATTAATTTTAATTTCTGCTCTTCCATCTTCAAGTGTTTATAGTTTGGAGTTTAGAATAGAAAGTGTAGGTAATTTGATCCAACTGTTTTCATTTATATATAAATATTAAATATGTAACACATACTTAATACGCATGTACATAGAGGATGCCGGATATAAGAATGTATATATATGAATAGATACACATGATGTATGAAATTTCAACTTTCACAATCCAGGGACAAAGTAAACTGTAAAGGGTTGTGAAATCCGTTTGAAAGAAAAATATCAACTACCGGGTTACTGGCAACTGGTTACAGAATATAACCGTACATTGTACATTTTGTGCTTTGTATTTCTTATTCCGAATTCCAAACTCCAAACTATGGAGCGCTGGAACACGGGATAGTGGAATTTCATCCAGAATCCAGACTTTGACAGAGTCAATGTATCAAAACATTAAAATTTTAAATGGAAACAAAAAACATGCCAGAGTTCATTGTACATAGTTATTTTACAAAAATGTTTTTACATGGAAATTGGTCTGGCTGTTCCATTTTGTAATATCTGTACTTCCAATTGCCAACAACCAGCCAGATAACAGATCCTAAAGACAAGCCCTTCAAAAACGTTACTTTTCCAATACCAATACCTTTATTGTATTCAACATACAACACGTCAAAAATGTAGCTGATAGTTTTGATTTGCACAGTGTTTAGAAGGTAATTTTTTATCAATTTAGTTTGAGTTTTGAGAATTCCTAGAAAGTTTACACTTCACGTTGCTGAGTTGTGTACTGAATACGAAATTCATGCAGTAAATAATCAAATATAATAAAACACTTTACGAAAATTGAATCAGTAATTGAAAATTGGTAATTGCAAACCCACTGCCCACTGCATTTTATGATTTATCTACGTTTCATACAGTATGCTAGGTTTTCATTCGTTTAGTTGATGCTACACTATACTGACAACGAATATTAATCTGCACACACCGATTGTGAGTACAAATTATAGATATTAGAAAAGATTTAAGGAGAACAGGATTTTTACGTTTATGATTCCAGTTGTGGTGAATCCAGTTTGTACAATATGATAAAATATTTCGAATTTCGAATTTTGAGCATGTACAATGTAGACCATTATTACCAATTTGGATGAAATAACCATCATTTTTTAACAGGATTTTGAACGCCACCAATTCACCTGTATTCTGTACTTTGTACATGTATGACGAAATGCGATGCTCTCTTGTTCCACTTCAAGCTGCAAGCTTCAAGTCACAGGTACAGATTATTTAGTACTGAATATTTGTAGCTTGTAGTTGGTACATGTCGGGCAGCTGGCAAACTTGTGCGAAATTCTAAAAGGAGTCATAAAATGGTTTAAGAAATGAAAAATGCATCCTGTTTACATTTAAATTTTACATTTTCCATGTCTCCGTCTGGAATGTAATAAATAATAAATAAATTGTAGACATGTAAACATAAAACTGTAAACCATAAGATTTAAGATGTGGACTATGCAATTCATTCCATATTTCCCATTCCACATACAAATACAAATGCATTTACTTAATAAAAAAGAAAGTTTTACTTTCACTGCCCCACGTTTGCATTTACATTTACGTTTACGGTTGACGTATGTATTTCGAACCGTAGAAAATATAAATACTTTTTCTCATAAAAACTAGATGAGTAAATAAATATCCTTGGTCGTTACACGCTTCAGTATGTAGTACGTGTTTAACCATAATCCATAGTCCATAATTATCATTTTATTGACCATCATAATCATCACAAGTAGTGAAATGTGAAATGTGCCTACAGCAAAAGTACAGCTAATTTTTTATGCATTTTAATATTTATGAACATGAGACAGATAGAGAAACCACCTGTTAAAATTTAAACTACTTAATACCGAATAATAAATGAAACTTGCATACGGATCAACAAATTTGTATAAGTGATATGTGGACATATTACACAATTTCAAATTTGAAACTGATAAAACTGATAATAGAAGTTTAACTACAATATGAACTACAAAAGTGTAGATAAAATAGTCATACGTAAAATACACGTAGTAAAAGCGTGTATATTGAATATGGACTCTGGACTGTGGATTGTGGATGATTTTGTAATAGGATATGTCAAGGGTTGGAAAAGATGGATGTATTCAAAAGTAACACAGATCTAAATGAGTACATAGGATATACGACATATGTATGTATGTATGAAAATGTTGGACAAAAAAGGAGAGAATATAATGAAAACCTTGGATCTTGGGTTTGGAATTGGACCTTGGGGATTTGTTCTACATTCCAGATTCCAAATTTTGGTGTGAAATCAACTGTTTTAATAATTTTACAAACTTTTCACTGTCAAAATGTATGTAGCATGTAGAGCTCGTGACTAATGTATTGTAGTATGTAGTGTGGAGTGTTAGAATTTTTTAGTTGGTCCCAAGAGTGTTGACTTGATGAAATTGAAATTGTACTCGCTACACTAAATACTCAATCTGTGACTAATTAAAACAGTATTCGAGACTCAAGTCTCGAGTCTTTAGTATAAAGTGTAAAGCGGAAAGTGTGAAGGATGGAGATTTGAATCAAGTTGATACATACACCAAAACTCGATACTTCGTACTTCGTACACGTTTACACAGTACACATGTATGTGGTTGAGGTTTTGAAGTAGGTGGCCAAGATTAATTGCGGACTCATTTGACCCATAATTATTGCTCAGTCGGTTCAAAATAATTGATGAAGAAGAATTCTATAGACAAAACCAAGAGTTTGTACATAAATTCTATTGTTGTCTTTTGTATTAAATTAGAGTTACTCATATTCGGTACTCGGTACTTTCTCTTGTACACTGTCCTCTCTACGGTATGCGGTCTACATTTTACAATGTGTAAATCCATCTGTTATGAGTTTTGAAGTCGGAATGCTGGATTTTGAAGTGTTGGATTTGTGGAATTTTACAATTAACACTTAACAATTCCTGTTTTATGTACCATATCCAGAATCCAGAATCTAGAATGTAGAATCTAGATCCTACTGTATGGTGGGTAGATCATTTTACCCCGATTCTGCTCCGTTCCTCCTTTCCCTCTTTTCATCAGGATGAAAAGACTAAAATGAGCTCTCAGAGAGTTATTTTACACTTTATGGATCATTAGTCATTATACGATATACGATAACACAGTACACAAAACGTAATACTACATGCTCCTTTCTCTTTTTATCTTGTCACTTTAACACATGAGAATTGGAACATTGAAAAATTACCATCAAAATAACAGTAATTAGTATTACACATCTGAAGCATAGATTCTAGATTCTAAATTCTCAATACTCTTTAACAGGCCGAGTTACATATGAGCTACATCTTGAACCTTGATTATTATGAGTTACGAGCACTTGTTGAATATGTTTGTATAGACTATAGTCTTTAGACTATGAACGTTGGCGTTGTTGGCGTCGCTAATCGTTAATAAAGTACAAAATTAAGTATTGCCTATCCTTTTCATTTTAGTGGTTAGTACAAATGACCTTTCAAATTTCAAACTTGAAACACTTCTAAAAGTTTAGCAAATTTCAGATTCAGATCCCTCCGTCAGAAATTTTTCCATGTTGATGACGTCAGACTCTGGATGTCGGATGTCGTATACAAATTCCATATTGTATTAAAATGAACATTATGGGAGTAATATAGATCATTCAGATAAAAGCACTAGACCCTATATATTTATAGTAGTGCTCATCTGTTCTCGGTAATCGGTAATGTATTAAGAATGATGAAGATTGAAATTGGAAATGAAAATGTTGTGTGTTGTGTGCTCGTGGAAAAATTATTTGGAAATTTTTCAGTCCCAAGTCAAAGTCCCAGGATAGAAAACGCAAAAAACAAACAAGACATGAGTCGTAAATCGTAGAAAAGAAAATTTCACATCTTCCCCGGCTTTCACTTTACAGTCTACAATCTCCACTTGCCACCCATTCAGAATATCTCAAAGAAGCATCAAGCATACACACATTTATAATATATTGTACACAAAAAAGTGTTGCAAAAATTCAGCCACTAAATATCTAAAAATGCATTTTTGCTTCAAAGTTGTTGTTTTTTTCCTTTACCGCATACCAAAAAATACCAAAGATAAAACTGCTAACCGTATGTTTTTTTTTATGTTTTATACATTTATGTGATCCATTAACCATCACAATAATAATAATAATAATTTGTGGTTCATGAATAATTTAGCTGCAATATTTATGTTATCAAAAGCTGAAACTATTTCAGAATTTTCAAATATTAAAATGATGATGAGACAGAGTAGACAGAAAGGAAAGTAAAGATGCATGAAAGATAATCTACCCGAGCTACGAGCCTTCTCCTTTCATTTTACATGGTAAATATCTATTATTTTTCTGGCAGATAATGTAATTACCAATTCTCATTACGCAGTACACAGTTCATACTTCATACATATTGCGGAAAATGGCTGATACTAGGTTCTAGATTCTCCTTTTGTACCTTTATTTTTCATTTCCATCAATTACTATTTGTATGAACTCGCTACTCGGCGAGTGCACGTAAAGAATTTGAGCGTACGAGCTGCACTATTAAAATTCCACAAGCTAATGAGCACTGAATATAGAATATTTTGCAGATCAAATGAACATTATGGGGAAATAGAAAATTTACAGTGCCCTGTCTACTGTCTATAATACACTATAGATCTATAGGTATAGGAGTATAGGAACATTATACATTCATGATGCATTCATCTCATTTTAATGAGCTTTTTCATGTACGTAACCACATTTTCTACGATCTAAACAAAGGTTTTCGTAATATTCTTTCCGTTTTTTATACAGAATATAACCTAAAAACTAAAAACGTCAACAAAATACAAAATGATATGGAGGAAAAAATAAAGTTTTCAGAAATAATTATTTGGAATTATTCGGTTCAAAGTCTAAATTCACTAAGACATTCAAAGATTTTTAAACATACAGTTTTACCACTGTTCCATCAGTGATCAGTGACCAGATCCGAGTTTTTAATTTAGTATTTTTAAAATGCTTCTGTATATTTTATATTCACAGCAACGTTTGAACAGATTATATAATTGTGAGTTTTAAGCACAAAGTTGTCAACTGAACTATCAAAATTCAAAGTAGAACAAAAATGAAACAAAATCTTACAATAATTTTTAATTTTAGAGTCTTCTGCAATCTGGATCTGTACGGAGTTTAAGGAATACGTCCGAAAATGTTTGGTTTGGTTGTTATTTCTTATTTCACTTGTCGTTCGTTGACTCTACACTATACACTCTACAATCTTCTCAGTAAAAAGTATAAAGTAGTTAAGCACACATCATCAGCATATAGACGTGTTTAGACTTTAGACGACACTCGTGGACATTTTGAAGTTTTGCATAATATGTTTTGCCATCCATATGTCCTTTGTTCTTGTCATGTCTACCCTTTTCGTAAATAAAAAAAGGATTTTGAAACTGCTATTTATTACAATTTACTAAAAATTCCAAACGAAATGAAACACGTCATCACATTTTTCTCCTGGAACTAACAAAATAGTTTGCTTGCTCTCGCGTTGGGTTTGGGTGGATGTGTAATAGGTATCTATAATCTATATGGATGATACATGATACATGATGCACAATAAAATGAGGATATGAGGGACAGACCCGCAACTAGTCAGCAGCCACCAGTCAGAAGTCGGAAATTATAAAGAGAGGTATCTAGATTCTAGATGATTCTAGATAAAAAGAAAGGACAGAAAACTGTCTGTGCTGAAAAAGAAAAAACTATGGAGTATGGAGAAAGGAATGATTGCATCAACACAACAAACAAACAAAACACAGACGGCAGACATTTTATGTGACATTTTAAGTAAGCCAACGAGATTATTGTGAAATAAATATTTAGAGCTGAGCACTGAGTAGTGATGAGTTAAGACATGGAGAAAATGTGAAATAATAAATAACAATCTCCCGTGATGATGATTTATATCGCTCTTTATGAAATTTTAATTTCGTGTAAACACCTGCTTGCTGTATCAAATATGAAATATGAAATACGAAATACACAGTATGTACGACGGAAAATGGAAACCAGCTTGCTCTTAGCCCTTGCTGACACTTTATACTATCATGTATCTTTCTTGCAGAATGAACCATTGCAAACTCTCCGTTCTCCTTTCTCCCTGTCATTTCATATTGCGCATTTCCAATTTCCACACACTAAGAGAACCTAAGTCGGTGTGATATTTTTTATACATATGTTTGACATGTTGCATGGACTGGACGTTGGATTTTGGATGCTATTAAATATCAAATTTCCCCTTTATTCTAAGGCTGTTTACGAAAAATTCAAGAAAAATACTCCTACATTTTTCTACAGAGTTCAAAAATGATGCCAGTCAATTTTTTTGTTCATGCTATGGAATTCAAAGAAATTATGATAAAAAGAATACTTTTTTGTTTGTAATGTGTGCAATGTAAAAATTTTAGTCATGCATGTGGACTTAGTGTGTACATTAGATATTAAATTTATAATTTCTATGCTTTATGGTTCCTGGAGTTTAAAAAAAAGATAGCATGAAGTTCATAAATTTTTGATAAGAGATAAGAGTAGAAAGTACAATAATATAATATTATTTGTTATTCCATTTCTGTTCAAAAAACATAAAAAGTTTCATAGAGATGTTTATTGTTTATGAAGTTTTGTATTACATATTACATATAATAAAAATATTATATTCTTGACTGGTAATTGGTAAGCCTGTATTTTTGTGTGCACTTAAAAGTAGGCAGTATTTTGAATCTTGAATACTGTTATTATAAATACACATTGTAACTATTATCACTAATACTTAGCGACAGACATAAATCTTCATAATAATATGCTTTTACTGATAGAAAATAAAAAATAATAAAATAAAAATACAATACATTTTATGGATTTCCTTTCTTTGGTTTTGGTCCACTATCCACACTGTCTGGAAATTGTCTCCTCCTACCACCTTTCAGCTCCTCATCTTCATCCATTTGTACTTCATGAGTTCCTTTCGAATCCAAAACAAAGAATGGTTCTTCTGCATCGCCAAGAATTTGAGCAATTGAAGTAGAGTTTGAGGGTGTATCTTGACCACCTTTTTGAATTTCATTTCTTAGTGCTAGTAAACTTTGTAACTCTTCATCATCATCCTCAATTACTTGATTCTCTAAACCAAATGCTTCTGATCCTAATTTTGAATCATCATGTTTTGGTGGAGGTAGCACAAGTTTACCTCTTGAAGAGGACGTCACTGACTTTTCAACTAGACTTTGGATATTTACAGGTTCACTTCCATTTCCATCTCCACCAGCAGCAGCACTAGCAGTAGCCTCTTCGTCGTCATCCTCGTCGTCAAATGTAATCTCATCCGGATTAATGGACACCTATGAATGTATATGAAAAGTAATTACTTGATAACTATAATGTAAAAAATAATAATATACTATTATGTGCATGAACTTTGTGACAACTAGAGAACACTACAAACAGAATCATTTGTACACACTACACACATATCAACACACAATCACATTGGAACACAGAATATTCGCTACAAATAAAAATTTCATAATTTATTATTTTACATAGATGACATTTTGCGTAGGACAGCAAACAGAGGCTCTATGTACAACCATGAAGCAATATTTAATTTTGGAGTACATACACATAGATTTTATGTAAAATAGAGAAAAACCTACATGACTTTTGGAATTCGCCAATTTCATTTTCTATTTATGGAAAAACAGTAGATTAATTATTGTGAGTCTTATTCTTCGTATTTTGATCTACCTACATACATGCTCCTATCTTAATTATTTTCATTGCCATCTTTTGCAACACATAATAATCATGAGAAGAGGAAGGTTCCAAATAATTTTTAATCATATAGATACTTTATACTTTGAAACTATGGGCTATGGACTTGAACAAAAATATACACATACTTGTATACTTATGGTATACGTATACTGTACATTGTACAATATTATTGACAAAAGAAAGCACAAGCCTTCAGAAACCAAAGACAATGTGGAGAAAGAACGTTATATTATGCACAGTAGACAGTAGAGTACATATAAAACTTTGTTTCACAGGAAAGTTTCGCAAATTCATCAAAAGTAATATTATTAATCACTCATCTCAGACTTGTTTCTTTTCCTTTCCTTTTGTACTCATTTCTTCTTTCTTAGTATAACAGCCCGGAGCAAAAGAGAGGAACTTGTGCACTGGACGTTTGTGCCTACATGCCTTGGCATTTATGTTTTCTGTTTCTATCTCTGAAATTTCTTAATTAAATTGACTTTTAATACTCTTCCTCATAAATTGTATGATGAATCATATGACATATGGAGTATGAATCTCAACTGCTACAATATTATAGTTTGAAGTAGAGTAGAGTAATGTGACTTGGAGCTGCTGACCTTTATTCAAAACTCCTTCTTTACATAAGATGTTCTTGTAGGATGAATATGATGACGAATGTACTAAATTTTATACTAATAATTATGTCTTCATACTAAATTTTATTTAAATATAAATGATTTTAAAGTTATTACTGTGTTGGAAAATTGAATGTTGAATATTGAAATGAATGAAATTCTACTTCACACTTTAAGCATGATCATTGTATGAAAAATGAAAGATGTGCATTTTTTTTGTCAAATTTGAAATAGGTATTCAGTTCAGGTTTCTACTTGAACTGAACCGACTTGGAATTTGGCATCCACCGTTGATTTAACAAAATATTAATATAAAACAAAGTTTATGAGCTGAATTCACTACGGTTCAGATGGATGAGCCAACACTGGCTCATACGGAAATGTTTTGAGGAAGAGATATGATTGAGCAATGATTCATGTTGCTCAATAATATGTATGTCATTATCTTGAAAGTGTATCAAGGAGAACTAATTTCTTATTTTTAGACACGTGGCAACCCTTGGTGATAATCAAAAGGAAATGATACCAAGATAATGCCATGTAGCTCGACGGATGTTTTCATTGTGATATGTGCGTATGTGGTGATGATTCGGATCAAAACATCAGCTATGACACAGGGAAATACGGCTAATAAACCGAGCTAAAAGTAAACAATGTATGAACTGAACCAGGGAAATTCATTAATAAAAAATGGTGGAAATGGACATTACCCGACGCCCGACTTTCAAAGCTCAAAGAGACCGGTAATTATGATATGAAATTGGTAAATACTAAAAACATATGTGATATGGGAAATATGAAAAAGTGTAAGGTGTAAAAATAAGTGCATTCATATACATATGTAAGATATAAGTTATAAATGATATAAAAGTATAATGGACCTGAGAGAAGGAATTTTCATTGTAAGTTATATCCAGCTGAGATGTATACGAAGATTCGCCCATTACATCCATCATTTCACTTTCACTAACAGGAACACATTCGTCGGGTGCTAAAAGCCGGAGGGGGTCTGCGATCCCCAACTTGTTACAAAATTCCGTTGTCTGAGGATTCATCTAAAGAACAAAACACAAACACAATACATATAAGACCGAACACATCTAATTGTGACACCTACATAAAAATACATCCTGGTACATTTCACATTTTACGCATCTAGTAGTGTAATATTATTATTTGGCAAGTGGCAACTATATGAAACGTCGAATCTTTTTAATTTTCCAAAATAGCAATAGTACAAAAACACACTGTGGGTGTGAGTATCAAGGCTACAAAGATACAATGTAATAATATTTTCTATTTTCAAACACAAATTCAAGTAGTTGAACACAACATAATATTATTATTCGTGAAGATTAAAAGTAAGAACCCCATGCAATAGTGAAATGCGTAGAATAATATTATAAAATCTGCTATTGGGATGTACTGCATTTTATTATGTCCTTTATCATTGAAACTTAAAATGATACATTCTAAATAGATAGCTATGAGTATGGAAATGAAAATTCTCAATCCACAATGAAGAAAACTGCATAATCATTGTGAATGTAAAATAATTATCAAAATCATATACTTACTACAGGCACAGGACATGGATTTGGCCGTTGTCCTTCAACAAAAATTGGAGCAGTTCTGGAGAAATTCAACGGTACATCAAAATCATTGGCAAATAACTCGGTGACTTCGGCAATTTCATCTGGAGTTGGAGAGTAGTTAAACCTGTTGAAGACATCAAAATAGATTTATTATTTTTAAAAGAACTTTTTCAGAATATCATACAACAGCAAAGAAAATTTTTCGTTAGTTTTTAGACATAATACACGTTTGTAAATCATTAATAATTTAGATATTATAATTCATTACCTCCCGGCCCCAGTATGATTTGGCATATAACAAATACCATCCTTGACACTCACAAGTTTATTTGTGGATTTCAATATTGCTAACCATTCAGGATCGTATTGTAATTTAAAATCTTGTGAATTAGAGTCCTCACCATTGGGAATTTCTAAAATCTGTTGGACAAACGTTTTGTTTTAAAAAGTGACTTTTCATGTGTACTAAAAGTAATAACTTGTAACTTAAAATCAGAAAATAAAGTAGGACAATACCTTAATTTTAAATTTTAATAGTTCCATTTATGAACACATACTTTTACATTGTGTAAAATACATGTAGTTAACATTTTCTGTTTCGTATCTTTTTCTTTTACCTGTAAAAATTGACGTCGTGGTAAAACTTTGTCTAGAGCTAGAAAACGGGTTAGTTTTTCTTGAACTTCAGTTTTAGGAGTTTCTGTAGGTTTACTTGTTAGTTCTTCTGTGCTTTCTCCTTCACTAGTACTAGTTTCTGCTTTACTTTCACTCGTCATACTGACAGATGCTTGCTAAAAATATTACACATCAAAAAGTTTGTCATTATATGTTTATGTATTATTGTTTTTGCTTTGATTATTATTGATAATGTTGTAAAAGTCAAGATTGAGTACTTTTACAACTTGTTGAACAATTGAATTTGGAATAAATCAAGTTGTAAAGTTTATTTTTTTTGACTAGTTTGCTTATTTACTGATGCTGTTGGAGTTGCGTGTGGTACAACGGCAGCAAATTTGACGTGTAAATGAGCAGAAAACCAGTAGGATGGTTGAAGAGTTTGAAGTATTTCCATCAAAGGTTTACTACCTAGTTCATTTTGTTGTATTTCTTGCCTAAAAACGAACAACAATAATTATTTTAGTATTAATTCTAATTGAAGCGTTTTAAATTTTTTACGTTTTACATCTATCATATGATTATTTACAGTTGTTTAAAAATACATTATAGAACACTAATTTACTTACCTAAAAAACGGTTTCTTCCGTAAAAGACCATGAACATCTCCATGATTATGAATACCTTTAGGCCAATCATGTGATAGTATTACATCAATGTGTTGCTTCATCTAAAGAAGCATTCAAACAAGATATAACAAAATTCAATATTGTTGTATAATGACTAGCAATATAATGAGAAATTTCCATAACACAAAAAATTGTCAAAATATAAAGTTCATGACTATAATATATTTTTTATTTTTTATTAGTTATTACTTACTTGTTTAAGTCGAAATATATCCAAATTACGATAATGATAGACACTACGTATTGTACTTTGATTATATGGTGGTTTTTCATGACGACCTTTAAGATAGTCGTGACCCTGTAATGAAAAATAAGAAACCACACAAGTATACAACATCAATTATATTTGTCTGTGATATTATGTGTATTCCAGTAATGTTTTCTTGTGCTTTAAATTGAAGTCTTTAATGTGTACATATTTTGCAAAACAAATTCTAACAAGTGAAATCATCAAACCTTATAAATTCCAGAAAGAGCTGCAACTTTTAATGGGCCAAATTTGAGCGTACTGGCATTACCACAGTAGTAAATATTTGGAGCCACCCAACCCTATGGTAAAAAATGTCAAAAGATTTTTAGATATTTTAATTCAATCCAAAATATACGTCATACTACTATTTACATACAACAATGTAAAGATAATAGCTTCGTATAGGTATATGCAAAATACATAAATCTTTATTTAATTGGACATTTTTTTGCTTACCCCGTGAGGTAATTCTTGAAGAAAATTTGATGCTTCATGATTACCACCAATGAACAATGTTAAAATAGGAGCTTTCTTTTCCCCAGAATAGTACCTATTTAGTGTTACAAAAAATATAAAGTTGATCAATTAAAAATACAGTACATCATTTCATTTTTATTTGTTAGCGATAAAATATAAAACATAAAACTTTTGATGCATGATTTGGGTAACTCCGTGTTCTGTGTTTACCTGTGAAAGTCATGCATAGCTTGATATTTAATTGGACAGGCCATACAACGGAGATCTGTCATATTACGAACACTTTGAAAATCTCCACAACATAATAAAATGTCAACCTTAATATTCCTCTGCTTTTCAATAGCCTCTATCACTTCATATATTTTGTCCACTTCTCCGTGACTACAACCAACAATTCCAATATGCATGATGATGATGAAATGAAAGACTGTTTTTTGAAACTTGAACACAAACTACTTCCCTTGTTGACTAACTGTAACTAAGCAATGTATCTAGACTTTAACTTCACAATAACTGACTTAGTTGCTAATCATTTTGTAACTTGTAACTATTTTTTTTGTCAAACTCGATTTCGGATTTTTTAGACGCGAAGCGATTCAAATGAACAGGTTCAAAGGATGTCTTATACTATGCGTGGATAAAATGTAATATGCATAAATATGCGAGAAAAAACTAAAAAAAACAGTGTATTTACATTTTTAATAATAACCACGTTTTATTTTTACGAAAGGACTTTATAAAAACAACTATACACAAGTACAACAAATAATTATATATTAATATTATAATAAATATTACACAACATGTTTTATCTAATGGCTTGAGCCATGTGTAATGGGTTCATTAAGTCCTCATAAGTTGCGTCCTTCAAGTTTGCGCCTCGCAAATTGGCTTCATGTAAATCAGAACCAGATAAATCACAATTTTCTAAATCTGCTCCAGCTAAAATTGCACCCCTGAGTTGACAGGACCTTAAATGACATGTAGAATGACTATGTTTAATATTTTTTTGTTTCTTTCATATTTAATATTCAGTAATATATTATGATTATCTACATTATATATTATCTCTTTTCATATTCTTAATTGACAACTTTGAAATCTTACTTCAAATTAGAATTTTTAAGGCATGCAACTCGTAGATTTACAGATGACATGTCTGAGTCTTCTAAATTTGCACTTTTCAGATTTACGCCTGTGTTTCAAACATCATAAATCATAAATTATAAACAATACAGAATATACAGTTTGAATGGCATGAATAAAAGCTCGATAGAACAATAGTACATGAATATTGAATATTGTAATAGTATATTATAATTTATAATACCTTCCAAATTTGCATTGTGACCACCCTGCTGAGGATCCTGCATAAAATGAAATAAAATACTACATTTATGGAAGAGAAATTAGAAGGATACATATCATAATATACCATTTTCAGCATGCTGAATAAAATATAATGTCACCTTTCTCTTATTGCCTTTACCTGGAAATTACAATTACGACAGTTGGCACCTTCCATTGTCGCACAAACCATACGGACCCCACTCAAAATGGAATTGTTCATTTCAATTCCACTCATATCTGCTCGTTCAAAATTACAGTACGAAAGATTTGAATACGAAAGTTTTGCGTTTCTTAATTTTGCATACCTGTAAAAAAAATCAAAAGTCATCACTTTATAATATTATGTTATTTATTTATCAGTTTAAAATATTAGTACTGTTTGTTAAAAAAAGAAACAACGCACTTGAAATTTATGTTGCGTAAATCCAAGTAGCTTAAATTGATGTTGTTCAAATTTACACCCTGAAAGCGAAGAGTATCTTTATTAGCAGTTGTAATTAATGCGGTTACAACTTCTCTCCGTGTTAAAGGTGCATCATCGTGAGAAATTGACATGGACTCAAGTTGTGCAATACAAGATGAAATTCCATAAAATTGAGCTTCTTCTAGTACTCCTGAAAAATTATAAATAGTACATAATAATTATTGTTGTTGAGCATTACAGTTCTTTGTGCATATACATACTTGCGTAAAAATTCTAATAAAAGGGTTCTTTATGTTATTTTGTAGATACAATCTACAATACCTTGAATATTGATATCTGGATCAATAATTAGCTGTCCATATCGTAGGAAATTAAGCAATGGTCGAAAATATTTTGGATCTAAAATTATACAACCAAAACAAATAGGAATTACAATAAAGTGAACTTTGATACTGGACTACATAATATTATGTATTTGTATGATATTACTTCCGTGTCTCATTTGATTTACGTTTTTGATTGTTAAATTGATTATAAATTACTATTGCAAATTCTTACATTAATTATTTTAAATTCGCATTTACCTCTATCGATTAAATACGCTCCATCTGAATCTACAATACTAGGTTGTAGTTTTGAATCAGGATCAAACATTTTTGCAAGCATTGACTCGGGTTCTTGAATTAATGTTGAAGTTGAAGTATAAAATAGCTGCCCTCCAACATTTAGTTTTACAAAATCTGATTTTTGTACATGACTATTTTCATGAAATGACGACAAATTGGGACCAATAAACCTTTCTCCTTTTGAAGCATAAAGGATGTCATCATTTCTAAAATGTTAAGTATTCACAAACGAGAAAAATTTTAAAGTAAGAATGACCCTGATGTCACATAATATGATGTGTAGTGTGTAGTGTTTAGTCAATTTTGCTTCACCAAAATATTAAAATTTGAAGTACCTTAAAAGACTAATATCCGTAATTTCAGCTCCAGTGGATGTAAAAAGTATTGTATATGGCTGTAAGCTACCTAATTCTAACTGTATTTGCTGCATAAAAAGTTGCAATGATGAGTCTTCTTCTTGTTCTAATTTTAATAGTTTTCCACGGTCATTTGAACCGTTGTCAAAAACAGTAACTCTAATCATAATGTTTTTTTTTTGGCTGCTTTGATAGTCAAAAATAGTATTGATAAACGCTCTTCAAAGGTTATTGTAAGCCTGACCAGTACATTAATGTTTACAAATGTTTACAAATCAGTCTCCTTTTTTTGATTGAACAAAAAACATGAAAAATTATAAAACGTTTGTTTCTACATAGATAATAATATTATAGGTTGAGTACTTTTAGTACTTTAATTCGTTGACTACTTTATTATTTTGCCTAACATAATATATTATTTATTGCAATGAATAACGTTACTCTCCATTTTATTTATGACTATGAAAATTTTAACACTGATTAAAGTTTGCATATTCAATCTTGCATAATAAATAAATCACATTTTCTTCTTCTGCAAGAAAGTTTGGAACTTGAGAAAATGGATCCGGATTCAGTGAGATATCTGAAGGGGCTAGTAGATAATGTTTAAATATTTTATTCCTGTAAAAAAACAAAATAGTCATCAGGTATTTAGGTATTTAGCATGTAAATCTTTATAATATTTGTACAACATTACAATTTTATTTTTAGATGTACGTATAATTTTGTATTTGATATCAAAAGTACACTTTTGTTACGTACTTTAATTTGAAGAAAATCAGAATGTTCCGACAATGTTCATAACAATCCAAAATTAGCTTGCTATTATTAGTTATCAGTTGATTTCGTTCATTGGAAATGTGATTCAAAATAGTATCTAGTAAATCTTGTAAATTACGAAGCGTAGAATCAACTTCTTTCCTAGGGTGGGAATAAAGGAAACAATAATTTGTACAAGTAAAAGAAAAAGGTTTTCATAATACATCATGTTAAATTTTAAACGTATTATACAGTTTACGATCAAAAGTAAAACATATCCTTACAATATTTTTGATGCATCTGATACTTCCTCGTCAAAAATGTCCAAAATACTATTCCGAATACTTTCTCCAAATTCCAAAGGCAATCCAGTTTCAGTAAGAATTTTAACAGCTTCGTCACTACACAAATAAAAAATAAAAGTAGGTAATTAGGAAAAAGGGACAAAATAAGTACAGTAACAAAATTAGGGCTTATAATGTTAACAAACCTCTCTATAGTGCGCAATTTCTCTCTTGTATTTGATATTGGTCCAGTTATATGTTTCACAATTTCATTTTGCTTTTTGATGATATCCCGAGATTCAACAAGGCTGGCAAACTTTTTAATTGTTTCAGCTGCAATTTTAAGACTCATCTGCAAAAAAGATAGCAATCAATCAATTATCAATTATACACCTCAGTAAAATGTAAACACACGAGTTTTTAGATTGCATTATGAAATATGAATTTTAGCTCACTTACATCTTTCTTAAGAATACGACACAAACAAAACTAAAATAGAGTTAAAATACTTGCTATTATTTATGTTTTGATAGTAGTTCATGTCTTTAAATATTTAACCACACAATTAATAAATTTGCTTTTAGGTGTCAAAAAGTTGTGAGTTGTGAGTAAAAAATAAAAATTCGTAGGATTCAAATTCACTTTTTTCGCGTACATTTTCTCAATTCTCAATGATGATGAAAATAAATATATATATGCAGAATGGGAGTTAAATAAATAAACCAACGTTAGATGATATAACATGGCATTTTTACTACAAATTATATTTTCAAGTCTTTATTGATAATCGTATATTATGTACATGTACAAATTATACTCGTAATTAATTGAATACATAGTATATAGTACGGAAATATAAGTAGTTGATGTTACTTCATTTTTAAAGAAGTAGTAGTGGGCAGTCAAACAATATTATGGTCAAAGTTGATAAAAGTAATACATAAAAATAGTACACAAACAGTATTAAAATTCTAAAAGCACAGAATAATTAGACACCAAAATTAATTACTGTTGACTATTGTTTACATAATAATATTACACAGTAAATTTTCATTGTACATTGTAAAAATACAAAATCTTTTTTGTACACAGTTATATGCAATGTATAGTATTAAAAAACTTCAAAAATAGTATTATGATTGTTGTTGCTCTTGTTCAGCCAGTAGTGCTAATTTCTTTTTAATTTGATGAGGTTTAGCAGTACTCACAGAAAAATTATCAGCAATAAAGTACCTGTATAACTCATTTTTTGCCTTTTCTGGACAAGAAAACAACCCAATTCTTGAAGCAATTTCTATTTCCAAATTATCTTGATGATATTTTGTATCATGATGATGTTCCACCCACATTAAATCACTGGTTACTAGATCTAATTTATCACACTTTGCTCGATCAATATCAAATGCGAGACAAAGTTTTCCAGGCCCATTGGCAATTTCATGAGTCTTCATTTCCGGTTTCTTTTTGTTTAATACTGTTTTGCTTGATTCAACTTTGGGTTTCTTGCTGACTCTTTTTCTAAGTTGCCTGACAACGTCATAATCTTCATGAAGTTCCAGACCTCGTAAAAGTACAGCTGCCCCTTCTCCTATACAATGTTTCAATTATAAAGTCATTACAATTATGAACGATACAAAAATACTGAAAATGTACACTGTTTATATATTATCCAGAAGTAAAATCTCATGACGCATAATGTGACAGATATTATATTATACAGAGTTTATTGTATTTAGCTATGAAAGCAATATAATATATTATAAAATGTTTTACCTTTGCAAGATATATTCATACAATGATACATGCCATAAGTAAAATACACATAACTGGTCCCTGATTGCATAAACATTGCTTCATTTCTTTCTGTTCTTCGTAAATTAAAAGAATGGGAAGCTGGATCAGAAAGACCTGGATAAGCTATAAAAAATTATTCAAAATCAAAACAAATGGAATTAATGGCAATCAACAATCAGTCAGAATAGCAACAAAATCATATAATATATACGTGTGTACATGTATTTTTATATTTATTGATTCACTTACCTTCAGTCTCAACAATTGTCCCACGAACAATTTCCCCAGTAGGTAATTTCCTGGCGAGTACTTTTCCCAATAAAGACCGACCTAAGTCAAAACTATTTTGGTCAAAAAATTCCCGTGGTAATTTATTGAAATAGGGTGAAAATTCCATTTTGGTTGAGGGGCCTTTTCCTGTGGTCATCTTTGCCCGTGTTCTCTTCATTATTATTGTTAATTGTAATACGTGTCTTAGTAAAATACTGAATACTTGAAATTGATTACTAAATGACTTTTATATTTGTTTCAATCGGACGTTTACAAAACGTATCAGGAAAAAAAAGACAAAATCTCGTCTCAAGTCTCAAGTCTTTCAACAAATTAACTTTGATTTAAAATACAAATTCAGCCCGCTAATCTATGTACTGAAAAAACTAGATTCATTTCCTACACTAAAATGGAGTCAACGGTCATTGTCACTGAAAAATATTACTGCTAAATCAAGTGTAAAAATATAAAGTCAATCCAGTCAAAATCCAAAATCTATTCAATTTCTGTGATTTGGTTTCCCTCGTGTACAAAATGGAAAATAGATGGCTTGGAAGCTTTCAAACTAAGCATAACAAGAAGAATTCGTAGGAAAACATTTCCATGTGTACTTTTACGCTCGTCATTGGAGTCAATCGTCTCTTTTTTTACTGTGGTTTCCCCCCTCGTTCGTTCTCTCTCCATGCCATGAGCTTTTTCAGTTTTCTTTTCAGTATATATACTGGGGTATTTCAACCGATTCGGGTTTATTCTTCATTCCGCTTTCGGTCTGATTGGAACTCGACACTCGACACGAGCAAACAGGCTATATTATCCTCTATATATTTACCTCTGTACAAGATTTCCCCTTTACATTTACATTTTTCTCTCTTTTTTCCATTGAACACTGATAATTTCAAATTCCAAATACAAAAATATTATATTAAATATTTAATCATTCGCCGAACGATATTTTAGACATTATAAAATACTACAACCTTAACTTTACACTGACATTTAATATTACTAAGTACTAACTACAAATATATATAGACATTAGACATCCCAAAGTGAATTAGCATCATCATCATCATCCAAAAAAGGTTAGACACATCTCTCTTTCCTTTTGCAATTAATACTTTAAAGCAGATGTCAAGAAAAAATTCATGGAAATAAATACATAAAGCGTTTCATATTATATTATACTGTTTGCAGTATAATATATATTATATAAATAGTAAAAGCAGTGTACAATTTAATCCTAAAAGCAGCTCGAGTGACGACGAATCAGTACGAAATATATAATAATATATTATAGTTAATACTTAGTACTCAAAGCTTAAAGTTAAAGGCAGAAAGCAAAAAAAAAAAAACTACTACCAACTATTTATTTACCATTTACCAGTACAGTAGAGGAGAAGCAAAAAACACCATAATCGTAATCATCATCTCATTGCAATAATAATAATAATAAGTACTATTCATCAGTACTTGTATATTACTTGTAATAAGCAGTGCAATACACAAAACTAGAGACTCTAGCATCTAGCATCTAGCAGAGTATAAAATATACATAGATACTACTAGCAGATAGCAGATAGGTATTTGTCTACAATCTACACAATAACAACAATACGTACAACATCCATGTATACATATATACATTATTATTATACATAATAATTTTTACTAGAATATATAATAACAATAATAATAATAGTGCAACTAACTAACTGAACAAAAAAAACAGAGTGAATGACGAAGGTCTCGTGTATGAATTTACTCGATACATATACATACACGATACACACGTTGTGTATCTCCTGTGTATTATTATTTATCCACAAGTATAAAGTATATGTTATAAAAGTATCTTCTGTAGTCTGTACACAGGAAAAAAAAACTGCTTGC
Organism: Sminthurinus aureus; assembly: GCA_034698265.1. Lineage (NCBI taxonomy): Eukaryota > Metazoa > Arthropoda > Collembola > Symphypleona > Katiannidae > Sminthurinus > Sminthurinus aureus. The sequence goes on along the minus strand of JAQGBH010000424.1, from coordinate 12,172 downwards.
TGCCTTCAAAAGCAAAAGCAAAATATTCATTCTTCAGTTGACTGTTGTATTTTGTATTAGCTGCATGCAACTTTTTGAGTGTACGGCTGTGAGCTATAATATTATTATGTGAGTGAGTTTTGTTTTCTTTTGTTAGCACAGTGTGTTTATATTATAAAACTATAAGCAATAAAAAATAATAATAATAATAATAATTGTGAATCATAACTAATATAAACAGCATTAATATCAAGGATATAGAATATTTTATTATTTCGTGTTTTTTTCTGTGTGTACTGTGTACTGTGTACAGTATTTTTTAGTATAGTTTTTAGTATTACAACAGAGTAAGCACATAGAACAACTGTACTGAGAGCTCAGAGCTGAGAAAAATATATAATAATACTTAATATTATTATTATAATATTTCTGTTTATTAGAAACTTTTTTATACACTTGAATATCAGTCAGCAGTTGTATTTGTATGTATGCATATAATAATATAGTATGTACGTGTTTAGTTTAGCTGTCTATAGTTTTGTTTGTCAGTGTACATGTATATATATATATATATTTAGGAATTCAAATAATAATAAAAAATAATAAATATCATACAAGTTGACTATTAACTAAAAACTCTCTCACAGAATAATAAATAATATATCAGTATCATCATCACCAGTATTTGTACAGTATAATAATACGTAGGATATTATATTATACACACTTTTGTGTACATATTACATATACATCGTTTTTTGTATTATTATTCTTTTCCAGTACTTTATTATTATTATTATGAATAGAGAGCTCACTGTAGAGTAAAAACAAATATACAAACAACATGTGTATAGAATATAATATATAAAAACATATTATGCATTATTCATCCATAATCCATAATATATTATGTACATGCTACATGCAAGTATAATATATAATGTAATACTGTACGATGTACGCATACTTGCTTGTTATAATATTGTATTGAAAAATAACATAATAATATAACTATCACTGATGATAATGATGATGGTGATTATTATTATTATACTATTTAAAAAGAAATCACAAGTATTGATAAACAAGCAAAATGTTGACAATACAATAAGAACTATATATATAATATATTATTATATTGTAGAATATATATAACAACACGAATCAGGGCCATTTTATTTAGAAGCATTTTCTATTTTATCATTTAAACAACTCCATACTCCATAAACCACATAATATTCTCATTTGATTATGTTTATATACAGTATATATTATTTATCATATAAAATGAGTATATATAGGAAATATTATAATAGCAGAATTATTTTTTGTGTGTATAGTGTGTATAAATGAATATATGAGGAATAATTATTCTAAATCTCAACTTTGGGTGTATATTCCACGTTTTTTTTGACAGAGGCAGAAACACGTGCGCTTCACTTGCAAATTGAGCAGTGACATTTCATCTCTACGCTCGTACAATCCACAAGCTACACTCTACATTCTACATGTGTACCACAGAGTCTAAATATGTGTAGTCTACATCTAGAATATAGACTATAGAACAGACAAAGTGAAAGAAAAATCAAGAACAGTTTTTGTATCTTCTATAATATATACATTTGTATTGTGCATCAAGCATCAAGCATCAAGTATCAACATCAAAATCAAAATCGACATTGATAATAGTCAGACTTCTTTATTGGTAAGTTTAATGTTTTAGAATCGAATAATTATTAGATCTTAATTTAAATTTAATCATAGTACCTAATCTTCATATATTGACTATTTACTATAATCAATAATTTATTATTCTCCTTTCTGAATTCTCCGTTGTCAATGTAAATAAATGGCTGTATAGTTTATTTAGTCATGTTTTTGTACATGAGAGGATAAGGTTATTCAACATTCATCGTTTACCTACTACACACATAATATCCTGTATGTAGTTGATAGTTGATTGGTAAAAATGTTAAATGTGTGTTGTACATGCTGTAGAATGTAGAAATATTTGTACTTCACACGTTAATACAACATAACACAACATAACACAACACACAAAACAGACAACGAACTATAGGGACATGAACATTAGAACAACAACACTATTAACTTTGATGTACATTGTATATTGTACAATATACATACCGTATTATTATTATACATATAAAAACAAAGTCTTATCGTTCTACATTCTACATATTACTCTTGAATGTTGTTTCATTTGATTTTGTACATATAATAATAATAATAATAATAATATATTTTATTGTTCTCTCTTTCCTTTTCTCCGAATGTATGTATAAGTATCATACATTTATTTCATGTACTTTTATCTAAATGCATTAACTAAACGTATCAACTGTATACTGTACAGTGTATTATAGTATACATTATTCTATAGACATGTTTAATGTTTGTTGTAAGCTGGAAGTATATTATGCATAATATACTATATACAAATGTAGACTATATAGAGAGGAGCAAGAGACTTGAGATTTGAGACAGACCTGTCGAACTAATTTCGATCTCTCTCATCTATTATCTAAATAACGATAGAGGATAGTACATATTACATACCCCTCCAGAAATATTCCTGGTCTGTTTTTTTCTTGCCCTTTACCCTTAGATTTTGTCCGTGTAATGTAGTTTGTAGTTTACATTGTTCTTTTTTATTCTAGATTCGAGATTCTGGATTCTAACTAGGTTATCATGTTTGTTGTACGTGTGTGTGTAGTGTGTACAGTGTACAATGTACATAACATTTTATGTACAGGATACAGCATCTACAATCTACAAGCATTTTAGTGTTTAGAACAAGATTTCCAGGGATTGAGAGGCGGCCGCTTTACCTTTTATGTTCCGTTGATAAGTATATAATACATGATTTTGGAATGAGTCTGTATACTGTATGTAGTGTAAACTGTACAGAAGAAAATAGGAAGAGAATCAAGAAAGAGAGAGAGAGAGAGAGAAAGAATTAGAGATTTCATGTTGTTGTTATTGTTCCTGGTGAAGTGTACTGTACACATATGCTACAATTTATAAAGTACATATTACAGGTACTGACTGATTGCGTAATGTATGTATATAACCGTGGATTTTGTATTGTATATGTAGTTTGTATTTTGAAGCTGGTAGAATCAAAAGAAAGGTAGAAAGACAGAGAAACTAAGACAGGACAGGTTGTATGATGTTACAAAGAGTAGTCAAGTAGTAGTTTTTTTATTTTTGATGTGTACCTACTAGTATGTGTGTAATTGTAATAGCTGGTCGGTAGTCGGCATCTAGTATCTAGTCAAGTAGATGTATAATGTATAGCTCGTAGGTTCTCTTCCTTCATCCTTACTCCGTGCTAGCTAGCTTCTGCTGATTTGATATGTGACGGTGCTGCTGTTTTTACTACCACCAGTAACAACTACTGTATTTTTTTGGGCATCCCATGAAAATCTTGATGATGTTCTTTTTTCTGGATTATTCTTCATTTTTTCCAGTACAACAGCAGAAATTTATGCACACATGCATAATATATCATGTACATTGTACACTATTCGTTGTCCATGTAGAAATGTACAATACACATGTGCATATATTTACTAGAAATGAAAATGAAATAAGACCATCATACAAAATGATGGAATGAATGAAGAATGGAGAATGGATGAGAAAAGAGACGATGCCATGAAGAACTGAGACAGAGGGAGAAAGGGAGAGAGAGGCAGGTTAATATTAAAAAATAAATGTAAGAATATGTAAGGAGCACGGAATACGGAGTAACTACGAAGGATGCAGTTAGAAATTCCATTCGTACATGAAATTGCCCATAGATTTTTCATTGAGAGTCCAATGAAAATAAAGTAGATTGCCTGTTTTTATTAAAAATTTTACATTTATTTGTTACTATTCTCTTCTAAACTGCCACTATTTCTTGTTTTTATTCTTCATCGTCATTTTATTTTGACTTGTCTCCACTTTCCACATTCTTTCATCTTGATACATTTCACTGTTCACTGTTCAGCCTTGTTCCTTGGTTTTGTTGCTGTTACTGCCTGTGTTGTCTCTGTTGGTATTTCGCCACCATCAAGTTATTTTACATCCTTTTTCGTATTCATTCATTCATTCTTTCATTCAGTCATCGTGTTCCATTGTTGTTACTTGAACGAAGAGTAGCTATCTATCTATCTAGTATCTAGAATATACCTTGAGACTTGGGAGAATAGGACTTTTCTCACACAGCATCCAATATCACTATCACTCTTGAGCATAGTAAAAGTAGTATTGAATATGAGAAAATGCTCTCTCTGCTGTTCCTCTGCTACTTCCTTCTGACTACCGTCTTCCACTCTTCGAATGTGTGTTGTGTGTTATATGTACTGCTTATACGTATGTACCTCTATATACTTTCTACGTTGGAGATGTACGATGTACTCACTCGCTCGTTCTCATCTCCCATGTGCTCATCGTCAGGAACAGTAGATCGTACATCGTAGATCTTACATCGTACAGTGAGTAGTGAGAGAAGGAAAGAGTGATACTCTACGTATTTATTGGCTAGAAAATGGGAAGTTATGCGAAAAATTTGAGGAAATATAAAGACACATAAACTCGGTTTATAATATGCGCACCGCATTTATCCCCACTCCCAAAAGAAAGAGAAAAGTAAGAAAAACGGGGGGAAATGTGTACATTTTTTCTGCATACTTTTGCTTCTGGTCTCGTTTTCCTTCTCTTCTTCTTCTTCTTCTTGTTCTTCATGTTCTTTTTTCGAAAAAAAATTCCATGTTCCATCATTTTATACATGGAAAAGTAATAGAAATAAAAGTATAGAAATAGTCAGTCGAGACATTGTCGTCATAAAAGTTGAGTTGAATTTATTATGTTTATGAAGAAAATCTCTCTTTTTTCTACTTATATCTCTTCTCTCCTCTCCTTGGTTTTCGTCTTCTTTCCTTATTCGTTTTTCGTTTTCGTTTCATCGTCTCTTGTATTTGAAAAAAAGGAGTAAAGTCATATCATAATGTGTAGTAGGTATGTAGACTGTAGAATGTAGAATGTACATCTAAAATATAAAAGTGGTAATAGTAATATGTTATGTAGAATACATGAGTTGGCAGTTAGCAGGAGTAATAGCAATAGTAATAGTAAAGAGTAAAGAGACTAAGAGGTAACAACTATCATTGACTATATAGTATATAGTTTAAACTATACACATAAAAAAATCTATATAATAAAAATATATACGCGTCATGTACAATGTACATGGAGGAATAATAATAATAAAATCATCTATAAATATTACATAAGACATGGTATTATTCTCTTGTTGGTACCTCTATACATAATACATACATTGCCTGATGTATAGCCCTTACTACTTACTACTTACTAATACACATGTATAATAATATATATTGTCGAGAATTGTAGAGATGTATTAGAATTAATAATACGTAGTGTACATATACCATATTACTGTACACTATAGTTATTAGTTATTACTACTACGTACATAAATATACTATGGAGAAATGAATAAAAAGAATTACTCGGTATTATATTTTATATTATTTCTAATGTTGCTGTATATTATTCTTTTCTGTTTTTTTTTATTCTTTTCCCAAACTCCTTCTTCTTCAGTCTCTTGTCTCTGTGGTTCTACAGTAGTTCTAGTTCTGGTTCTCGTCTCTTTAAAATTACAGAGGATGATGTGTAGTACATAAATATAATATTATAAGTATACATACATGTACAATGTACAATGTACAGCATACATAATATAATAATATAGAGCTAGTTAAAATGGTGTAATAAGCTATATATCAGATATATTATAGATGCATTCGACATATTATAGACATTAGACTATTTCGTATTTCGTAATGTAACATAAAACAAAATACAATATTATATTATTATAGTGTAGTGTATGCTGTATGCTGTATCCTCAATCCTCAATACCTCCGCACTCCTTCTTTTTATATAATAATATATAATATAATATTATTATTATTTATTATTATTATTATTACTACATCCACTTTTTTGTATACATTATAATTCCCTGTATTATTTTGATACACATGGAATGGAAAATGGAATATCATGCATAATGTATAAAATACTACTACTACTACTACTAATGGCAGTGCTGTGCTCTGACTGTGTGCTGTGCTGTTGTATTGTGCGTTGTAGTTGTAGCTGTAGTTTGTAGCAGTATAACTATTTCATATTTTCAGGAGGCAGAGTGCTTCGGGCGTTTATGTATATTATTTTCTCAACTCTTTCTTTCTCAAAGATGTATATAATATATAAATATAATTCTCCATTCTCTATTCTCAATGCATGTACCTCATTGGCATTGGCATTGGCATTGGGGTTTAATGTTTAATGTTTAATACTTTCCTACATATTTAGGGAACCATCCATACTCCATACTTACATATACATACATATTTACTCTCCGTACTTTATTGTAACTGCCGAGTTTTTTCTCTCTAATGTTCCATTGAATGTGTACATGTGTGTTGCTATGTAATAATAATATGTAATATGTAATGTTTGGATGTGTGTGTGTGTGCATATATGTAATATTTACTTTTACATTAGTTCCTTCTCCTTTTTGATGTAACTCACTCACTCTCTCAGTTACTCAGTGGCTGGTTGGTTGGTTGGTTGGTTTGGATAGATATAGATATAGATGCAATAATAATATGTGGACATTATAAGCCCACATAAAATTATATTATTATATTGCAGGTACAGTGTACTGTATAATGTATATTATAGATTGAACATTGTACAGTGTACAGTTTTGACTTGAATCTTGAGTCTCGAGTCTTGAGTCTTGAATGTAATAATAATAAAAATAAATAATAATAATATTCGAGAGAACATGAAAAAATATTATATTATGTTATATTATATTATACTTGAGCATGCACACACACATACACACACAACTCTGTACTCTGCATTACCTTCTCTTCTAGAGTGTATTTTGTTTATGTACCATGTACCTCTCTGCCTCTGTCTATCTGTGTGTGTGTATGTGTGTGTGTGTTTCTCCCTTTAGAGAGAAGGAGAGAATGGATACAAAAAAATACATAAAATAATAATATTTAATTTTCTCGTGGAGACGAAAACGAAAAGGAAAAACAACAAGACCAAGAAGAGGATGACGACAATGAGTATTTTCCCTCTTGCTTCGTCTGCTTTTTTCTCTATTTTTTTTTCTTCTATCATCTGTATTCTGTATTCAGTATTCTGTGTACAAAATATTTGAGTGAGCAGTGAGTACAGAGAGTGAGTAATACATATGTTTGTTTTATAATTTATATTATATGCATGCACATTCATGTACTAAATGTACAACATAGAACTTACAGTGTACAATGTACAATCCTGGTGAGGGTTTTTAGTTGGTAGGAAAAATAAAGAGACAGAGCAAGAGAAAGAGACTGTATGAGAATAATATAGAGTGGAAGGAGGAAGAGAGAGGGAGAGAGAAAGAGAGAAAGAAAGAAATAGAGAGCGAGAGTGAAACCCATGTGTGTGCAAAAGATACACATATGAGGTCGCAAAATGTACATAATTTACGGATATGGGGAATAAAATTTTAGATGTATTTCTGGAACTCAGTTTGGTTTGGTTCTGATGCTTCTGATGCCTTGTGCAAGGAGGGGACTCGAGACTCGAGACTCGATACGATGATGTTGTACTTACCATGTACTGTGTACTCTTCTCTCAGATTTGAAGCCGAGTCCTCCTCCTCCTACTCAACAAATTTATATTATATTTTATATATAGCTCCGAGGAGCTGGGGTTGTACCATTAGACAAAATTGTAGGGTAAGGGAGGCTGCGAGGAATGAAAACGAAAACGAAACTGTATGTGTAATGTGGATAGTGGATGGTGGATGTCGATGTGTGTAAGTTAGTGAAGAGAGCAGAGATATATAGAGAGAGAGAGAGAGAGACGAAGAACACATCAAAAAGACTGGCATTTATATTCATCATCATTGTTTCTACCCATTATCTTCTACGGTCAGAATTGTTATGGACTAGTTTAGTCTCTCACTCCGTATCTATATACTCTATACTGTGTACCTACCTGTATGTAGTTATATAGATCGTAGATGCACGTGTACGCGTATATTAGCAAGAGAGAAGAGAGTCAAGTCCCTATCTATTCACAGTCATATCTACCTTTAAGTGTCATTTCCACAGACATAATAACTCTCATGAAGCTGATGTATCTCGTCTCGATTCTCGATTCTTGATGCTCAATAGTCAGTAGGCAGGCAGAAGTCAGGAATGAGGATTCCGAATAGAATAGAGTATAGAGATCGGGCTACACAAAATACAAGTATAAAAATGCACGTTCCAAGTCCCAATTTTCTCATTATATTATTCCCTTTTCTATTTCCACAGTCCACATTTTGCGCTTTACTACTAGAAACTAGAAATTTGGTTCAAAACGAAAGATGCAGAGTATACATAGATATTGTGCAAATTGCCCCTCTCATCATCCTTCGTCCACCACAGCACCTCATCACCTCTAATTTTGTCCAGTTCATCCCCGCATTCCGTTCTTGGTTTCAGTCTCATGAACGAGGCTCTAGATTCTAGACTCTAGATTCTAGACTCTAGATTCTAGATATTCTAAATTCTGAACTGTAGACTACAGTCCTTTGCTTTCTTTCTCGCAATTCTGATTTCTCTTTGTACAGTATAAGGTTAAGCAAAGTTGTACATAGTATGAGTATTTAACATAGTAAAGTATGTGGAGAAAAAGAGTTGATTGAACCTGTTTAGAGTTTAGAGTTTTGACTTTTGAGGCAAAGTTTCAAGTTTGGGTATCCGACTACCGAGTATTATCATCAATGCCAATGCCAATGTTAGTGCCAGTAAGCTGTGAGGCTGTGAGGAGTAAAGAGTAAAGGTTCTTTTGAGCACTTTCTCAAGTGCTCTAACATGTCTGTATTACCTAATCGTGGAGTGGAGCGGATTGGAGTGTAGAGTGTGGAGTTTGGAGTTTGGAGTGGCGAGAAGATGTGAGTCTTTACATGCTTCACACCAGCTCCAGCACTATTCTCATCTATAATACGATCATGAGTCAAGTTCATATCATTTGTAATGCTCCTACTACGACTTTACACACTTTTACACACTATGATAATATACTGCGAATGAAGACGTCCAAAGTTACGTAGTCCGTATAGTCTATTCCAACTCGTAGCCGAAGTTGTCTTGGTCTTGGTATTCGTAGTACGCTCATCTCCTGAGCGTCAGTAATAATTTCTTTTTGGTCTTCTTGCACTTGTTTCGTCTTTTTAGAGCGCTCCCTTAGGATTCTTCTCTATCTATCTTTCTCTCTCTCTCTTTGTGTGTGTGTATATGCCTGTGTCTTGATGAGGATAAGACGGCTGAGGTTTGAAAAGAAGTACCTACACAAGTGTGCAAGTGTGGTGGTAGTTGTAGCCAGAGTCGTAGTCGTGGCATGAAGTAGCTTTAAAAGACTGAGTCAAGTGTAATACAGAGTTTTTATAGAGTATCAACTCGGAGGATGGTATTACATGTTACATGTGCTGTGTGCTTGTAACTTGTATCTTGTATGTAGTATGTAGTATGTGAGCTGTGAGGATGAGTGAGTACGTGAGGGAGGTGGAAAACATATACATATCTTTTCCTCCTTGTTGTTCTTCCTCTTGTTCCTCCTTCTTGTTCTTGTTCTTACTCTTGCTCTTTTTTACTGTTGAAGGAGCTGGAACTTGAAACTGTTGGAGGTTGGAGAGATGCTGGTTGTTGGATGTTGAATGTTGGGTTGTATAGACTTTTAACACTGTATATCATCATCAGCAAGTAGTTAGCCCTTGCCTGGAGGGTCTTTTCCAGAGCAATCGTTATTTTGAGGTTGCTTGTTCCCTCTTTCTCTTTTTCTATGTGTCTCTCTCTCTCCCGATTTCTCTCCAAAAGCAATATCAAGTGAACAAGTCGAGTCGCAGAAAAAGTTAGCGAAATAAGTTTTTATTCCTTCATAAAATAACCCATTCCCCACATTCCCTGCATTTGGTGAAGGTATTATCACTATCAGTATGACTATGGAGTAGGGAGGATGGAGCATGAGACGCTGCCGGGAGAGAAGAGAGAAGAGAGAGTCACGAATATACACAGCATACAGTAATAGTGTAGAGTGTGGAAGAGAGGAAATGTAATGTAATGTGCAAAAGGTTTGACTTTCTTTCTACTCATATACCCAATACCCAAGCACACTGTACAGTGTACAGTGTACAGTACCATTATACTTGTACCTTCTGCCTAAACTACTGCTTCAACCTCCAACTATCTGTAGAGTGTAGATATTCCAAGTTCCAAGAGCAACTAGCTACTAAAAACTAGCAGTCACATTCACATGTACAAAACTCTCTCTCTACTGTAGTACTGTAGACTCCATGTGCTTTACTCTTTACTCATTCTCGTTTTGACTTTGAATCTTTCTCATTCCGATTCTCTCTAGTCTCTAGTCTCTTTCTCTGTTGCCATTACCCTCGCCGTATAAAACCACTTGCCGCACATAGCTGCTACTCGAGACTGGATACTAAACATTAGATACAGGAGTAGGCGTCTTTTACCAAACATTTTACCTTCAATTCAAAGAGATACAGTGTACAGAGTGACTACAATCTAGCATCTAGCATCTAAAATCTAGAATCTAGAATGTGTACAATTGCTCATAGGTAGGATGGAAGATGCAAGTTGCAAGACACTAGATACTAGATACTACACACCGGTCTGGTGAATCTCATGTACCTCCTTTTACTTTCCTTCCGTTTTCCGTTCCTCTTTTCTCACTACCACCTTTCTTCCTTTTAATCTTTATATCTCTACATTCTACTTGTATGCATGTATGTACTGGATACGTTTATGTACATGTGTGCTCATTCCGTATCACTCTCTCTATGTGTATTTTTTACCATTCCATACTAAAACGCGTAAATATAATAGCAGTTTCTCCTCTCGTGTTAGTGAGTGTATAATGGATCATATTCAAGGTATTATGACGTACATGGATTTTACAAGTACCAATGTATTTTTTTATTATTTTTTCCCTCTACTCCGAGTCGGACTCCTTCATCTATTTCCACCTTTACCTTTAACTCTTTCAGTGCTCCCTGTATTTTGATATTGGGAATGTTTTTGTATGAAGAATCAAGAATCAAGACAGTGGAATTAGAGAGACAGAGACAGAGACGGAAAATGAAGGAAACATTGAAAGAGATACATTATGTAATATACACTTAACTAGTACAACTACACTTTTACTCGTGATTCCACGTGATTCCATGTGATTCCATGTGTGTGTGTGTGTGTGTGCGTTCGGTGTTCGTATAATATAATAATAAGCAAAAAAAGGGAGAATAAAAAAAGTAAATGTCTAATGTCTACTAATATGTACCTCAAAATCTAGAACCTCCAATCTAGAACCTCTAGCCTACATACGTTTATGTATGTATTTATGTATCAAGAGAATAAAAATATGGTGGATGGTGGATGGTTGATGGTAGATTTTAGATTGTAAAAGCACAAAGTAGCTACAAACTACAGGGTTGTTCGTGTATAAAATATATAGAAAATATAAAAATGTGTGTGTGTGTGCAACTCCCCATTTTTATTATAAATGTATAATATCGATCGAGAAATGTGAAATTTTTAGAGGGGTTTTCCATGTAGCTCTACACTATACACTATATACTCTAGTTTCTACTATATACATTAAACATACATGTAGTAGACGTAATAGAGAAAACAGAGGTTGGAAAGAGGAGCTTGCTTTACACTCTACACTTTACACACATTTATTTATATTACAGATATATGTATACTTTGCACATATTTATATATTATATGTTATATTATATTATACATGTGCAACGTACACATTACACATTACACGTACATACATCCACAATCACAAATACAAAGATAATGTAGGGAAAGGCAAGGAGTCAGAATCTAGAATGTACAGTGTACACACATTACACACCGAGAGAGCAGCGAGAAAGAAGAGAAAAAGAGAATATACATGGTAGTTAGTAATAGTCATTATATGTTGGAAGAGAGAGAGAGAGAGAGAGAGAGAAGAGAAAGTCTCTGACCCCCCGATCTGACAAAAGTATACATGTATGTAGATTGTA